>APFE030952673.1:15335-91354 GCA_000404065.3 Pinus taeda | reverse complement strand
CTGAATGAATAAGTTCAAGCTTCCTATGTGCTCTTGAATGTGAATCATGAAAAGACTGTTTGCTATGCTTTCCTAGAATGCAAGCATCACATTGATTAAGTTTTCTAGGAATTGTAGGCAAACCAGCAACACCATTTTTCTTCAATAAGCGGAGACTGTCATAGTTCAAATGTCCAAATCTAGCATGCCATAATAAACTTGATGGAAATGTACCTTCTTCATGATGAGAAATATATGAGAAATGTTGTGCATGAGCAGATGTTCCTTGCAGTTTGAAAAGTCTTTCTTCTTCTATTCCCCTCATGACAAGTGAGTGGTCAGATGCTTTTCTTACCTCAAGCTTGCCATCAAACATATGAATGGAGTGACCTTGCTGGCGGATGTGGACCAAGGACATCAAGTTTCTCTTGAGCTGTGGGAGATATAGAACATGATCCAGAAGAAAGTCTTGAAGACCAGGCAGTTTAAGCCTGATTGTGCCAAGCCCTGATGGCTTGATTTTTGATTGATCTGCAAAGTATACTGCTCAATCAACATTGTCAGTGAAATCTTCAAAAAAATATTTTCTATGAGTCATGTGGTAGTTTGCTCCTGAATCAAGCAACCAATCATTTTTCCATGAAGCAAGTGAAACATTAAACAAATCTTCATTTAATCCAATGTTACATTGTGCCTCAACATAGTGAGCACATCCAAGTTCTTTACCTTTGTCTGTATCATCAATTTTACCTTTCTGTTGGTTTCTTTTCTACTCAATTTTGTCCCATGGTAGCTTGCATGTAGAGGCATCACGTGATCCATTTCTTTTGCAGCGAATACAGTGTAAATCTACCTTTTCTCCTTGAGAATGTCTACCCCCCATGCCTCTGAAATATCTTCCTCTTCCTCTTCGACCACCTCTTCCTCTTGTAGAATCTTGAGCTGGATGCTTTTCTTTATGAGCAAGGCACACAGCCTCTTCAGAAGATTCAAGGGCTGTCTTCTTTCCAAAATCTTTCTCTCTTTCAGCCAACTTTTTCACAAGAGAGTCAAGGGTTATCTCTTTGAGATTTCCATTTGCTTGCAATGACTCAAGATAATTGGAGTAAGTAGGATAAAGTGCCTTGAGAAAAGCGATAAGAGGAATATCTAATTCAACCTTAGTGGATTTGATATCATGCATTATATATTTTACTTCAGATGCAAGAGCAAGAGGATCATTACTTTGCAGTTCAAGAGTGAAGAGTTTAATCATGAGTTGGACAACTTCAAGTGAAGAATGTGAGTCATAGAGTTCTTTCAGCTTTTGTAAGGCTTCAAAGGAAGTTGAATATGATGAAATATGGTGAATAACCTCTTCATTTACAGATGCTGCGATTAATACATAAGCTTTGTTGTTCTTATTTTCCCAAATGACGAGCTCTTTGTCTGAGGTAGGCTGTACTGGGTCATTGTCTCCTTCTCCGACACACACTCCTTTCCACAAATCATTGAAAATGAGGGAGTGCTTTATCATCCGGGACCATTTAGGATAGTTCTCCTTGCCAGTGAGAACCACATTGGTTGGTTCGAAACGCGTCGACCAAAGTTCTTCTTATGTGATTTACGCTGAAGCTCTTTTACAACTATGACTAATCACAGAAGTCTCAATTCTACAAGAAATACTTCTGTTGATAGAAAAATACTTCTGCCAATATACAGTAAAATTGTACTCAAAAGGGCATTCTCAAAAGATTTCAAATCTCTTCCTCATATACCAATATGTACGTCAATACCTCATGCTACAACTTTATGCAATATATTTTCTCCAAACTTATTTTCTTCAAATCCCTCCAATGTTTGATAAAAGCATCCAACATTTCACTCAAATACTATGTATTACATATCACTTCAATGTTTTAAATGTAATATATTTACATATTACATATCACTTCAATGTTTTAAATGTAATATATTTACATATTACATATCACTTCAACGCTTTAAATGTAGTATACCCCCATTACATTTACATATTACATATGACATCAACAATTTAAATGTAATATACGTCCATTATATTACATATGGCATTAACACTTTAAATGTAATATACGCCCATTATATTACATATGATATTACCATACAATGAAGCACACAGGTGTGATTGGAGATGGCCCTTGGCTGTATGGCGTGCTCCAGTGGAGCGCCAGTTGCTTCTATGAATTTCACCTCTCGTACCAAATTGAATGTAAGTGGTGATTCTAATAGTAGAAGTAATGCTGCTCGTCTGGGGTTGAACACGTCTTTCTTCAGTTTGGCTTCTGCGCAGTCAAGGAGACACAAGGCAAGACCTTTGCGTAGTCAAGGAGACACAACGCACCAGTTCCATGATGGTAAGAGCAGGTAAGGCTACACTTGGCTACACTAAGATCTAGGTCGCGTAAGTCAAGAGCTCGAACCCATGGATTCCGATTACGGATGCGGACTCCTGCTGGAAGAAGAGTGGTCAAGCGGAGGCGAGCCAAGGGTTGTAAACAGTGTGTGCCTCAAACAAATCCTAATAGTGGAAAAGGAAGCAACGAAAGAAGGATACAAACGCCACAGGGTAACGTAGCAACAGTCAATGGTAGGGCAGCGTACTGTATGGAGCAGGGCGCAGGTAATGGAATATGGAGCAGAGCGCAGGTAATGGAATATGGAGCAGAGTGCAGGCAGTCAGTCAGACAAGGGAGTTACAAGGCACAAGAGCTAAAAAAAGGAGCTGGCTCTGATACCATGTCAGGCTAGGTAATAACTCCATTAGGCAGAAAAACTGATTCATTTATTCCATCAGGTATGTTATTGTTATATACAAAAGGGTGTGATTGTTCAGTTCATCTCCTGATGACTGTTCACATTCCTAATTTAATTATTTACATGAATTCACCCAATCGTGAGGATTAGGTGTCAATAGTGCACTAGGTCACCTTAATTATTATTTTCATATCATCCCACTTATTTAGGATGCACCAACAAAAAGAAATATCTCAAATTGTTTTGCAAAAAGAATAACCCATTCGATGCTTCTCGATACATAGAAAAATGGGGCACATACAAGTGATACACCAGTTTTTGTTCTAATACAAATATTAGTGTCATTATAATACATGCATAAGGGCATTCGTAACAAAGGCACCGCTATTTTTTTAGTGCTTATGTATTGTTGTAGCACCCTGTAAGTAGGGCACCTTGTCCATTATAAGCACACTAGAGGCTTTTCAACAATATTATTGCAAACAAAAACTAATTTTATTTTCATATAAATAAAAAATGGTAATATATATGCATTTTTTATTATTGAGATTTTATTTTATCTTCATATATGCATCCAACAAATATTATATGTGAATCAAAGATGTCAACAAAGTGAGAAAGAGTAGGAGCAACAAAAACAAGTTAACATGTACAACTTTTTCTATGAGTGGGAGGCACATGAGAGGGAGAGAGAGAGGGAGAAGTTACATCACCCTATTACACCTCAAATACAAGAATTTTGAGGAATTTTGGCCTCCTCAAATTTTATGAGGCTACCTAAGTTAATAAACTCCTTATTTTTACAACAATTAACCTGTCATTGGGACCATGATAGGTAGGCATTTAGATTTAGGTCCAATTTTTTGTATCTTCCCATATAGGAGGATTTTTATACATATTACGATATCTAGAAGGGAGATTTACCCTTTTCCCTCTTTCCTTGAACTACTTGTTGGCATTGCAATAGAGACATAGCTAGTGATGTTCCTAAATATGTCAAGCATGAAATTCATCACCTTTGAGTGTTCCAAGTTTCCAGTGGTTAGTTGAGAATAAATGCATTTGGTAGAGAGGTTGGTACATGTTCCTTATTCTGAAAACATTAGCACATTATACCTCTAATGGATAGTACATTAGTTTCCTTTTGATGAATTATGTAGATAATTTAGTTCATAAGCCTTTGCTGATTAGGTCATTAATATACTTTTGTGACATTTTTTTCCTACTTTGGATTTTTGTTGCTTGATTCTTGATAGGGTAATTTTCTTCCCATTTGCGTTAAAGATGTATATTTTGTTCCTTGAGAGGTTTCCTCTGAAATAATTGAAATTACCTTCTGGCCTCTCTCATAAGCTTATAATTGATGCACATATGCACATGTGGTGGTAGTTGTTTCCCATGGCTAGCCAATTGGAGTGGGCATGTACTCATGGCATCAAAGAGACTCACACTTTTTTGACTAGAGAGGATGATGATTTGCTTGATATTATATATTACTCACATGGGGATGGATTGGAGAGGATTGCCTAACATCCTGTTTACTTCAAATGATAAATGTAATATTATCCTTATGTTTTTATAAAACTAGTTGCATGTTTTTCTTTGTCTTATAATTTAATATGCATCTAATTTATTGTAACATTGTGTTTTAATTATCTTATTATTATTGCTTACTAGTTTCTAGATTTAATCATATATGTTGGGGATTGGCCTCCCCAATAAGATGAGATATGGATGAAGTTATCAAATAGACTCTAGCACATATACCTACCATGCCAAGTAGGTTTGATTGTAGGGTTCATATTGAGTTGACAGATCATATATGCGATCTATTTGTTAGAGGGGGAGTGACAACTATACATGCTAGTATCGTATATCTCTTAGAGTTGATAGAAATATGGCACACAATGACATGAAATTACTGATGCATCATATTGTTAGTTCCCTCAACCACATGTAGAGGATGAGGGATTATTTATCAGTACACACCAATTTCTAAAGTTGATTCTTTGAGTCCTCTCCATCATGATTCTCCACCACCTGATCCTCTACATCTTGATGTTCCACAACCTAGTCCACAACATCGTGCTTCTCCACAACATGGTCCTCCATATCATGCTTCTCCATCACTTGATCCTTTACATCATGATCCTCTACCACCTAATCCTTTAGTAGGCCTACCATCATCCCCTCATTCTCTACCACATGCATCACAAGCTACAACATCCACTCATATTCTTTCACCTACTTAACGTGGGTCACTAGTAGCGCCATTCATTAATCCACTTCCTCCTCATGTTGCTTCTCCTCCACATGCGTCGCCAATGGAGACATCCACTATTCCACTCACTTTTCACACTTTCTCCTCCTCGTGTGTCACGATTTGCAACATTTTTTAATCCATCCATTGATGTCGCTAGCTTTGGTGGTGGACCTATGTAGTATTGGCATTCAACATGATATACTAGTTGATGTAAATTTGACTTGAGATGCACATATGGCATGTTTATTGATTATGACAATATGTTTATTTGACATGTTTACCACTTTTCATGAGATATTGTGTGTGTGTGTGTGTGTGTGTGTGTGTATAGATAGATAGATAGATAGATAGATATGATTTTTTTTCATCGCATTGATGTTGTTGTTGTTTGATTTATAAAATGTATTTTGAATATGCTAATGATTAAGATTAATAAGGATTTCTCTTTTTTTAAATTAAATTTCAGAGGCATCACTCATTTAATTTGTATTGTGACTGCAAAAACTTAAAACCATTAAAGTTATATAATGTTTATCTCTTCTTCAATGTGAATTGTTTGTTATCTAGTAAAATATAATATGTTGATTAAGCATAATTACAAAGATGATTAAATGGTTCAATCAACAATTTGCATGATTTGATTAATTTGTTTATTCAAATTTTTTATTAAATAAAAATTCATAAATTTATTTTTTAATTATTTTACTAAACTTTTTATCAATATTGATAAAATTTAGGTGTATAGGAGTTAAATATAAAGAAATGATTATTTAGGATATTAATATTAATGAATTGCAAAATGGTCTAGTCTAAAATTAGACATTAGACATTGATTATGAGTTTCTTTGTTTGATACATTTAGACATTGGCATTGATTATGAGTTTCTTTGTTTGATATAATTGAAAATTTACGTGGTTAATAAAAGTTCCATCAAAATAATTATACATTTACTTCAACATTTTGGTTTGGTGTGGGGATGTATATTTATGTTGTTTCTCCTGTGACAGAAGTTTAGACAAGTTTGTTTTGTATTTTATTAGGCTAGGTACTTTTGTTTAACTTCTAGTACTAACTAGTCTTCTATCTTTAAAATAGAATTGTGAATTGTGAGATTCATATGTGAATAACAAGGAAAAAATATTATTTTCAATTTTAAAAAATATTTACTCCCACTTTTCAAACAATAAAATATAAAAAAATTGGTTTATCCATTTTTAAAATAAATTTTGAATAAATCTTTGGTACTATATTATATCAACACATCATCTTTTATGGTATCTTCATTAATGCTCAGTAAGCCAAAATTTAACATATTAAACCTACATAGTATTCTACACCATCTTGCCTATTAAATCTTGAAAATAATCATAAATCATATTTGATTAATTTTTTAAATCAATTTGTTTTATTAAATATCTTTGTTAAATAATGAAGATAATTATATTGCAAATAGTAATAACACCTTGTTTATTAAAATAATGAACTAGATGAACATGGGTCATTTGAGTAATTCAAAGATGAATATGAGTGTGACATAGTTGTAATGTAGCATAGTTTCTTAAGAATATAGAACTGTAAAAAGTAATAGTGGTAGTGTGTTATTGGTGATTTATCAAATATGACGTATGGTTATGAGAAATGTGTACAATTGTACATCATTTATATATAATTATTTTTATTAATTTATAAACGTTTTATTTAACTAATTTATAAATGTTTTATTAATTGTTAGGTCCATATATCATTTATTTAGTTGTATATGTTTATTTTGAAAGTGATCATTTTTTTATTTATATTGTAAAAATAAGTTTATAACTAATATTAATATTTAAATTTTGCAACATAATTGAAATATAATAGTATTAAAATGTAAAGTTAATTATTAAAATTTAATCTTTTATATGTAATTTAGATAGATTACAAAAAAATTAGGCATTCTTTAATCTATTATTTTATTCTATTAAGTTATTTATAATATTTCATGTCTTATTATTATTATTATTTTTATATAAAATACATTTGTCTAATTTTCATAACAAATCTTATATAAACCAATATAATTGAGAAAAACCATATTTTATGTTTGTACTCTTCGATATATTATCAATACGTTGGTTGTAAATGAAAGTTGTTAATTATTCATATTTAAGGTTATAAAATGAAGAAACAAAATATAATTGGCCAATTATAGATACCCATAATAAAATAACACATTCACAATATAAATATCAATTTTTTTTTTTTTTTTTACATATAATCAAAGATTAGATCATTATATTATTTGTCATCCATCTTGAAGCTTTTAGAGTGGAAAAAGTGGAGGAATCAACTAGCAGGTGCAACTTTGTTGGTGGGACCCAATTTGGAGAAATGATATCTGAAACCTTCCATGGTCATTTTAAGGCCTTTAATGATGTTCTTTGGGGGGTAAAACTTTATTTCTTAATCACCAAACAATGTGATATTGTTGTATGCTCAAAGACCTTTCTAACGGTGCAAGAACAATGTCAATTAGAGTTCACAGGAAAAAGTTATGCCTTCTAGAGTGTGACCTATCATGTTTAACCACCATAATGTGAAAGGATGCCACAACATCCCCAGTTACTCATGGAAAAGGAGTTAGTTACATGAATTATTATAGAGAAGACTTTAGAAGGATCAAAGTTGTAACTCTATTTTAGAGTTTAAGGAGTCAAATCTAGCCCCTAGTTGGCTATCAAACTATGTTATTTTCATGCCACTAGAAGGAAATATGGTTCCATTCATTTTGATTGTATGTTATTCCAAAGTAAAGTAGAACAACTTGGGGGTGGGAGTGGGAGTGAGAGATCATAACAAAGGATCTTTAGTGTCCATAGTAGCCTTTTAGACCATAGATCTTAGGTAACTCCTCAAAGACTTCCTTCTCATTTTCTATTTACATTATTTCCATTCCATAGAAAGTGAGAGCAGAGTTACCTCACCTTCTAGTTAGATTTTCTCTCGTAAATGCTTTCTAGAGAATATCTTATGTTCATTGTGGTTGAAATGTGATTGTATTTTATTGTTCTCTATTTTCCGCATTTTATATATTTCATGCATAAGAGGAAAACAATAATTAAAAAATGTGGAATATAAGAAAATTAACCCTCACAATATAGATTTCAATATATGTTTATTAGATCTATTGTGACAAATTGTTTAGTGGAATATCCACACCTGTTTATAGATCAACATATCACTGTTCATTACTATCACCCTGATTATGTTCATCAATTGGAATGATAACAATATTGCTTTCAAAAAAATGTTTTGATCTTGGATCTTGTCTTAGTATGAACCACCAATACTAATTTAACACATCCTGTAAAAGAACATTTGATTGTAGTGTTTTTTGAAAACATAAGGCTCTATGGTTCAACCAACATTTTTCTGGAGTTAATACATATTATCCCACAATCACAATCTTCCTTTACATTACTTTGGTCAAGGGTATCCCACCACTTGCAACTAAACTAACACATTGAAAAGAAGAGAAGTCCACTTGCATGATCTTTTATATTTTTCCAATGTAACCTAAGTTCCCGTATATTAAGATTTGATCATGGTGGTTAGCACAATTAGCTTGGTTGAACTTGACCTCCACTCCATAATATTGTGATACATATCCATCATTAGCATCCTCATTGTGAAAATGATGTCCATATGTCCACATAAATGGGAACAAATACTCTTCCAAAATATGTGAACAAAGGATGCTTTCATACATCTAATAACCCCATTGTTAATAAAATCATAATAGATGTTACATTTTAAATACACAATATAAATAGAATGTAGTACTCATATAGTTTACTACAAAGCCACTACACTCGATACCCATGTTTAATGCTTCATCTTCTCTTAGGGGTAATGACTGGACATGCCATATTTCTCTATGATTTGGTCGACACCCCAACTATTGCAGTATATGTTTGGTACATTTTCTTTTAAATTATCAAGATAACACACAATTATATCATTTAACCATCTGAATGCTTTCATGTTATTGTCCCATTTCCTTCTTTTATCTTCATACAATGTGACCCTTAGTTGTGTTCCCTCTGTGTTGTAAAGAATGAATTTATTGATGGTATCATTTTTTAAATTCATTGATGTATACAAGAATTAAATATGATTAGTATGAGATCAAATATATATTATCAACTTCAATGTAATCAGTTTCTCTATATAAAGTTGACAAAGGATAATTGGTTTACTCTTTTGATCCGGATCTTGTGGGAAGACCCCCAAGATCTAAAAATCTGAAATGGATCTTGGGGGGAGGCCCCCAAGATTTGAAAATTTCAAATGGTAGAAGAAAAGTGGAGAACACCTGGTGGACAATCTGTCCTTTTACAAAATGTGACTTGTTACTTATAGTATTTTTGAGTTACAATACCACGGGTCAATTCCATGGGTGAGTGAATACCATGGGTGGATGTCACAATACCATTGGTGAATGAATACCATGGGTGGATGTCACTTACAATAGCATGGGTGGATGCCACTTACAATACCATTGGTAAATTTCATGGGTTGATGAATAACATGGGTGGATGAATACCATAGGTTGATGCCATTTTCTATTTGGATCATTCCTCCCTCCTTAAGAAGTAATAGTCCCCAATGCGTGAAGTTACCTTCTGTGAAGCCTTTGTTGAATATGAAGAGCCATTGAAGAGAAGGGTTTTATGTGGTTAACCCATAACCATGATGAACGAAGATCTGAAGATAGAGATACCATGTAATGCATGTGACCAACTGTGATATTGACAGTGTGCAGCCTAGCAAATGGAATTCGATGAACTGTGAGCTTTTGGATGACCCATAACCATGATGAACGAAGATTCAAGGATAGAGATAACCTGTAATGCTCGTGACCAACTATGATACTAACAATGTACAACCTAGAAAATGGACTTCGATGAAGTGTGGGTTTGTGGATGACCCATAACCATGACAAATGAAGATCCGAGGATAGAGATACATTGTAATGCTTGTGACCAACTGTGATACTAACAGTGCGGCCTAGCAAATGGACTTCGATGACAAGGACTTTGTGTGGTTGGCCCATAACTGTGATGTTGGTTGTTGATGAAGTAGCAGGTTCCTACATAGCCTGGATTAGGACGACACATCTCCAAAGAACCCAAGCCAAATGTTTCTATGCTGAAATTGATGAATGTGAAGCAGGTGCCTACTAAAGCGGGGTGGGAGGGCACATCTCCAAAGGGAACCTGCTTCGAATGTTGCTCCAAAATTAAAATGGATATAACTCAGTCAATATAACTCAAAATATTTATTATAACCTATTTTTGGAAATAGAAGGACCATTTTGCATCTTCCCATGTGTTGGAAATCCTTATCTAGGCATGCTAGAATCTCAGATTTGAGGTGCAACTTTTCCTCTGTCATAAAATTTCTGAAAAAAATAGCTGATTTTAAA
Organism: Pinus taeda; assembly: GCA_000404065.3. Lineage (NCBI taxonomy): Eukaryota > Viridiplantae > Streptophyta > Pinopsida > Pinales > Pinaceae > Pinus > Pinus taeda. The sequence goes on along the minus strand of APFE030952673.1, from coordinate 80,869 downwards.
TTAATGATATCTCCCACATCCGAACTCTGATTCGACCCTTTTTTTTTTTTTGAAATTGAGTGATTTTTCGAGAGAAGCTCAGATCTATGATCACTTTTCTGAAGTTATCCACCAAAAAAAAAAAGATAAGAGAGTTGCCATCCACTAATTGCCGTTAGAAACATGTCTGCAACATAGCTAATTTTAAATCAACAATATCTCCCTCATCCAAACTCTGATTCGGCTGATTTGTTTTTTGAATTTGGATATGTTTTTTGCAAGGAATCCAGATCTGTTAATTGTTTTTGTAAATTTTGTACCAAATTTTTTTGATCTGATCTACAAACTCGCTACCCAAGAACATTCCTGCAAAAAAATGCAAAAAGAAAAATTCTTACCGCTTGGCCCAAGAAAATGCTCTGTGGAGGATGTAGCACATGCCTGAAGTTTGTTGAATATTGCTGCAAAATTTGAAACTGAAATATGCATCAAATCCTCATTCCATGGAATCATAACCTGCTCTGATACCACTGATCTAGATCTTGTGGGGAGGCCCCCAAGATCTAAAATATTGAAATGGATCTTAGGGGGGACGCCCCCAACATTTGAAAATTTGAGATGGTAGAAGAAAAGTGGAGAACAACTAGTAAACAAAACCACAAATAATTTTTTTATTAAAATAGATAATAACTGTAAGGACTACATTGTGGTGGACAATCTGTCCTTTTACAAAATGTGACTTGTTTCTTATAGTATTTTTCAATTACAATACCACGGGTCAATTCCATGGGTGAACAAATACCATGGGAAAATACCATGGGTGAATGAATATCATGGTTGGATGTTACTTACAATACCATGGGTGGATGCCACTTACAATACCACGGGTAAATTTCATGGGTGGATGAATACCATGGGTTGGTGCCATTTTCATCTGGATCTTGGGGGGGGGGAGGCCCTCAAGATCTAAAAGATTGAATTGGATCTTGGGGGGGAGGCCCCCAAGATCTGAAAAACTAAAATTGCAGAAGAAAAGTGGAGAACACCCAGTAAACAAAACCATAAATAAATTTTTTATTAAAAGAGATAATAACTGTAAGGACTACATTATGGTGGACCGTATGGCCTTTTACAAAATGTGACTTGTTACTTATAATATTTTTTAGTTACAATACCATGGGTCAATTCCATGGGCGAATGAATACCATGGGTGGATGTCATAATACCATGGGTGGATGCCACTTACAATACCATGGGTAAATTTCATGGGTGGATGAATACCATGTGTTGATGTCATTTTCTATTCATATCATCTTTATCATGCACCTTTTTCAATTCATTTGGAGTATATTCCTTTCCCTTTTGTCACCATCCAATTGGTTGTCCCAAACCACTAACCCTAGTGGTCATCAATTTTCTTGATGTACTTATTTTCATAATAGAATTACTAGTATAATATGCACCCCTCTGCCATAAAACCCTTTGGTTTTACCCTTTGTCGAAAATGCCCCTTCAATTTTTTCATGTACATCTCTAAGAATAAAATCCAATGGCATGAGAGTACCCCAACTAGTTCAACCTCATTACGTAGGTGAATCAAAAGATAGACTTGCAAGTCCATAAATCTTGTGGGGAGTTCATTCTCAAACATGGAAACAAGCTCAATTATCTCTTTATCCCACTACAAAATAATATCCATATGAATATCCTTTGATGCGACCCTATGCACACATGCAAATAATTTCAATATGGCATGTCGTAGGTCTCAAGGGAAATCATGGTTCACACCATCATGCACAAGAAAACATTACATACATAGTTAATTGACATAAAATTATGAGTGCATAATATATTTTAACCTACATAATAGAAAAGCAAGCATACGTTCGATATACATACCTTAAAAGGTTTATATGATCATGTGATTTCAACCCTAATAAATGTCCAGCTATAGTAATACAATGTTGTAGAGTTGACCCATATAAGGATTTTTCCTTCACACCCAGTGTAATATTCTTTGCCATAGAAATATCATTTTTCTTTGATATCCATGGAACATCTCATTCTTTAAAAGGCTAAGAGGCACCAACCTCCCCTCTACTTTCTTTTCTTTACCATTGTCTCTTTTTAGTGTTTGAAAATATAATATCTCTCCTAACAGCCAATGTGTCATTTTTTTTAATGATATGTTTCTGTATAAAGAAGATGAAACAATTTAAAATATGTGCATGGGATCTAATAAGGGAGAAATATTAAGACACTCAAAATATCTAAGCTCATAAAATATAGATTTTCTTTTCATCCCAATGGGATTTTTCTTAATAAAGTGTAAAAAATCCAAGATAATCGAACATAGGTTCCCCATTTGAATCAAATAACTCTGCAAATTCATTCTCCTTCTCTGTTTCATATTACTTGATCCCATTTGTTGGTGTCATTATTTCAAGTCTTTGGGTTCTCTTTGGTTTACCAATGAAAGTAGATGCAACTCTTCTATAAAGGTGGTCTTATAGGAGAAATATCTATAAGTAGTGGCAAATTTCCTTTTGTAGGTGATTAGATCACCTAGCATTAATGGAAGGTTGAAAACATTTACATCCATGATATCATTTTGTTATGGGACCCACATTGTTATTGTATGCATATCTTGTTAGCATAAAAAAAATATTTGCACCAAATTATTATGTTGAATAACATTATAGTTATAAACAAAACAATCAACATATTTACTAGACATACTCCTAGTCCTATATAATCAGGCCATGTGGATGCACATATGCTATAAAATGTAAAATATATTTCCATTGGAATGAATATTGATATATCATATACATGTATCCCTTCCTATAGCTTCTTAAATTCATCGATCAATAATTGCAGGTAGACATCCATATCTTTCACTTCTACCCAGAAGTATAATATAAGAGCCAACATAAGATACTCATTCCTTATAGAAAACCATGGAGGGATATTGTTATTGATAATTACCATTTTCGAAATAGAATGGTTGGTTTTATGGAGGGAATATCGATTAAATCCATCCATGAATATACTCAATTGCAAGCTTCATACCTCATCCTTGAATTTATTGGGTCGTATATCCTCTACGTGTTTCATGAATGTTGAAATTGTTGGGAATCACTTAATTCCTAGATCACCTCTATGTGAGGCATGACACCTTTGCAACTTGGATAATTTTTTGCAAAAAAAGAGCCTTTGATTTCTTGGAATTTCGGCATCTACCTCAATATCTTATGAGGAGGACAATGTACCCTATTTATTTTGTTTTTTTTTTTTACTTTTGGTACCTATCATAACCAGATTTTGGACACATCTTATCATCCACATTTTAATCTTTGTATAAAATACAATCATCAGGACGTGCATGGTATGATATGTACTAAAGTCCCAACCTTTTCAAAATTTTCTTTGCCTCTGCACAACTTTTGGGAAAGACATTATCATTAAATATCTTATCTTTGAATAATTTATAATTAACAGGAAATATAAATGTACATTGTCATCAAGGTGTTACACGTCATTTTGTTGCATTATGAAAATGGCCATCAATTTGGATCTTTCACTATCCATAAATTTGTTCCAAAGCATTCCCCTGCAAATTTAGAATCCAAACTATCCGAAAGAAAGTGGAATTTCTGGATCTCATGGCTCAAAACCCTATTTTTGGCTTCCTATGCAGTTCCCTTATCAACATCTACGCATACACAAAAAATTCCATTAAAAACTTCACATAAGTGCACTTTGTCTTACATTGTGGCCTGCGCACATGAATTAAAAAATGTAAAATTAAAAGTAAAGTCTAGAAGCATTGTTAGTTGTATCTTTCCCAACTAACAAGCTTTGAATGGATGCCTATTCAACCATGATCCCTCCCATCATGGAGCTACTCCCTCTCTTTGTGGAACCCCTATCCCACCAATAGTGGATCTCACACCTTGGGAAATGGATCCCAAACTTCCCCTCCTTGGCCTATAAAGCAAACTCAGGCCTAAGGATTGAGGAGGACTATTGGAAGTAGGCTTATGCTACAGAAATAAGGTTGGAAGGTTATTCATTCAAGGATAGGGTTGGACATTGTGGGAAATGACTTCAACATCAAGGCTTCAAGGTTGTAAGTCTATTCTCCATTTTATTAATATAAAGGCGATTGTTCTTTCTCAACTATGTCTTGTTGATACAATTTGTAGGATTCCTTGATCACCTACATAGATTATGATTGCATATTTATCAGTTTATGATATATGATTGAGTTAATTAGATGATTTATCTCTTATGCTATATACTGGATGCTATGATCTTGTGTATGTTTCCGTCTATGCAGATCTCCTTTAGGATATCATGGAGAAGCTGTGGGAAGCAATGGGAAGATTTATAAAGCATCGAGGAGAAGCAGATGGTCAAAATACCTAAAGGGATCTTCATTAGGCATTTCGATTAAACAACAAGTGACCTCTATCATAGTGTTTGTTTCATTCAATCATAGTTTAGGGAAAGGTAGCGGTTCCTAGTTATTTGTTACTAGATTTCTCTGAGGTCTAGGGAGATCGCTCTTTTTTGCAAGAGGGATAAGTCCACATAACAAAAACATGCATAAAATCAACCATTTTGAATGTTAATTTTATGAGATGATTTCTTAAAAAAATTAGGGGACTTAATGGTTAGTTACCTAAAAAATGACAAGAAACATATATCTGACATATCATACATTACTTTCAAGTTGTATAGTAACATTGCTCCCCCTATTTGGGTAGATCTTATTGACCCATGTCTAATGAGGGGTGGAGGAAACAAATTTCAAGCTTTCAAAGAAGGTATCAACAATATCAACATCATCCCCTAGTTCATTTTGTTGGAATGCATGTAGCAACATTCCTTCCATGGAATTGGTATCCCATAAGAAATCATCCATACCAACCCTTATATCATTACCTTCATCCTCAAAATGTGGAGAACTAATATTACTATAGATGTTTTGAATTGGTGGCTCTAAATGTAGTGGGAAGTGACTAGGTGGTTGATTTAATAATTTGTATGCTTCTTCTTTTAGTTGTGCTCATTTAATTTGTTTTTCTACTTTTGACATCATAGTGGGGTGAAATGGTAAATGGTATATAGGTCATTTGTCATTGAAATCCTTATTCAAAGAATATTGAACATTGCATAAATAATATTAGTAACACGATGCATTTAGTATGATCAAATCTTATACCAAATATTTATTAAAAGAATGGATTTTTTTTATCAATGCCACTGGGGTGTCATAAAGAGAGCCAATTCACAATGTGGTATAATTGCTATAGGTTGGTTTCTAGAAGATGGATTGTTTCAATTGGTATGGTAAAGTACCTGTCCATTTTCATCAAACAATTGTTTGCGATATCATTCTTCTGATAAGAGTTTGCACCATTTTGGGACTTCGTGGAATATCATGTACATCCAAACTTGATCCTAAATCTTTGATCCTACAAAATTCAATAAACACTTATTCAAATAAACATGCATAAATAACATAAATTTGATTATATAAATGAATCGTAAATAAAAATATACACTTACTATAATTTGTGGGGGATAAATTAAAAGACTTACAACAACATGCAATGAGCTAGAATTTAAATAAATGATCATTTTGATACTGTAACATTTTTTCCCCTACATTTCATCCAAACCCATCATTGATACTTTAATAAATTCTCACAATAAAGTTTTGCAATCACCAAATAATAAAATTCAAATATAATTTCAATTGCATATAAAAACTCTTAGTGCACCAAATAATACTTTAATGCACTAGTGCTTCTCAGTACAACAAGCACACCAATTTTCAGCAGGGGCTTCTGGTAAAGCTTTCTATAGTGATGCTACAGTGCCACATGCTATGCTACTGTCACTCTCTGCTTGCTTGGCCTTGTTGTGCCTCTTCGTTTGTCTTCACTGATCGACCTTTGGTGAACTTAGTGCGAACCTACTCAGATCTTTCACGCTGTGTGACCAAACACACGACAACCTCGCCTTCAAATGGTCTGGCGTCCCTTTGAACCTTTGGCGAACCCCTAATGAACTTCGAGTGAAGATTATGAGACAACTACTACACAACAAATGATTTATAAAAGCACATTGGTATTCAAATGCGGAAAATTCCTTCTCATATTATTTCTCAGAAATGGATATAGATTACAGATTACAGATCACAGAGAGTATTCCTTGCAGAGATAGACTATTATTGCATTTATCAGACTTTTGCTTTTCACAGAGGAATAAGCATTGCCGAAGGCTTCCTGGCAACAGATAGGCTCTACCTCAGAAAATATAGACTCGGTTGATATACAGACTTGGCTGACTACTAATAGATCTGGCCACTTTAGGTTCTTACCAGTGCTGGGCACACTGATACACAGGCTTCTCAGATCCCTAAGACTCTAAGACTCTAAAACTCTCTGAATGTGAATGCCTCAGCAATGAACCTTACTCTCAATTTACAACAAATGAGAGGGGACAAACATTACTGTAGGGCATCATACAAAGGGACGAAATCATTGATTTCAGGTAACACTGAGGTGACATCCGCACAAAGATTCTTCGTTCGAAAAAGTAAATCCTACGGAAAAAAATGTTGTTTGCATTATTTACAAAGTGGATGCTTGTGTCCAGCAAAGCCCATGAGAAAATATGGCCACGATCAAGTCCTTGTGAATGGATAACATTATTACAATAATGGATGCTTTTGTCGGTAAAGCCCATGAGAGCCATCAGAATATAGTAATGTCAGGGAATTTGCATTTTTTGTACAATAATTCATCCCATGCTTTGGTGAAAATCCTCTGAACAATCATCAGTTTCCCTAAAATGATTTGATGCTTGACTTTAGTTAAAACCAACCATTCATAATGGCGGGTCATATATTCTCTTAGGGTCTTATTGTCATCATGAAAGGGTGACCATTCACCTGTTGTCATCTCTTTGATACTTTTGTATGGGATGTGAAAATAGTCTGGGATGTTATGTTCAAAAAAAATATCATAGTGTAATATGCAGTATCCTTCATGATACGTTGGGTCCGTTGCTGTTCTGTTAACACCGTAGTCGGCCCACCATTTTTGTAACCAGTTGCACTGTTGATTTCTTTGCATTATACCCGTTGTACTAAATTTTAATTTAGTATAATGGGTTTCTTCTTTGTCATCTACATTAAGGAAATCCCACCATAGCTATTTGTATGTTGCAAAGTCATATACTGTATCTGGAAAGATAAGATTAGGATCTCTTCCTGGCCATAATGCAGAGATCTGAGTAGGCATGGGCCACGCCAAATTCCTGGTTCAATGAATGCAGAAATATTTTTCATAAATTCCATTGCGGATTCCTCCATGACACCATATACCTGAAATATCATCAAAGTCTCTTTGAAGAGCATCTTCTACATATAAGGCATCCCTTTTTGCCTTTGTGTAAATCATATCATGTATCCATTTACTCACTTTTGGATACACTCTTCTTTCTGGTACAAGATGCTGAATGTCATTATGTGCTTGCAGATTAGCATCTAGTGCTTTTGTATTTCTCAACTACCATGTAGGCGTCCAATTTTCTCTATATTCTTCGCAGTCCTGGTTGTCTGGTATAGTGCGCATGACTTCTTGTTTCTGATCTTGGTCCCATTCTATAACTATGACCATGATATGTTCCTGAGGTTGGATAAACTCTCTACTAAGAAAATCTGGGAGATAATTTTTTTGTGCCCTTTATATGTTCAACTTGAAAATCAAAGTTAGCAAAGAGTGCTTTCCACCTGGCAAATTTTGCCTCGCCTGGTTTCTTGATGTCCTTAGTTAACAACTTCTATAAGGCTGAAGCATCGGTTCGGAGCAAAAACTATCTGTTTATTAAATAGATGTCAAATTTGTTGACGCAGTTCCATGCAACTTTGACTTCTTTCTCAAATATGGAGTAATTCTACTCAGCAAGATTCCAGGTGCTAGATGCATACTTAACCACTTGTTCACTGTCACCTTTTCTCTGCTTTAGGATTCCTCCCCATCCTATATTATTGGCATATGTTTCAACAATCTTGAATGCATTGTCGTCAAAGACATATAGAATAGGAAGAGATTTTACCTTATCTTTGATGTTCTAAACAGCTCTAGTGTGTTCTTCTGTCCACTGAGGCGAATTATTTTTAAGCCTTCTATTTAATATACTCTTGTCAGTGGCACAATCTTCATAAAAAATACTGACATAATTCAAACAACCCAAAAACCTTTGAAGCTGGTTTTTGTTTGTAATAACATCTGGAAATCTGTTAGCAAATTCAAGCGCGTGCTTTTGTAGAGAAATTTGGCCATTGAAAATAGTATGGCCGAGAAATTTGATAGTAGTTTGGAAAACTTCTATCTTTTTCTTACTTAGAACTAGACCATTAAGCTTTACCAGATGCTTAAATGTATGAACATGCTTGAAATGGTCCTGGATGTTCTTAGAAAAGATTAGAACATCATCAATGTAAACTATAAGCCAGTCAAAGTATGGCTTAAATATTTTATCCATTACCTTCTGGAATTTAGATGGAGCATTTTTCAAACCAAAAAGCATGACATTCCACTCATAGTGGCCTGCTGGGATGCTGAAGGTGGTCTTGAACTTATCTTTCTCTGAAATGGCTACTTGCCAAAATCCTACCTTCAAGTCAAACTTTGAAAATATCTTAGCTCCTGCTATCCTTGCAATCATATCTCCTTTGTGAGGGATCGAATAGGTGTCATTTACAAGAAAATAATTTAGAGGTTTGAAATTTATTACCAGCCTTGGGATACCTCTGATTTGTTTTGCTCTTTTGTTGACATAGAATCCATAACAGTTCCAGGGGTTGTTAGATTCTATGATGAGCTTTCTGTCTAAAATCCGTTTAATCTCTTTTTCGCAGAGATCTCTATATTCTTTACTCATATGAATAGCTCTACTTTTACAGGGCTTACCTGTATATCCTTCTTTGTATAGGAGCTCAAGAGTATGCTACTTTCGGTGGCAGAATGAATTTGGTTCTTCTAAGAAGCATTCGTCCTCAATTTGTTTTTTCAATTCCTCAATTTTTCTTCTAACCTGAGGATTCTTCAGCTGTTCTTCTACCTTAAGTGTAGATTTCAGATCTTTCAGATCTATCAGTTTGGCTTCTTCTTTGTCCAAATTTTGGATAGTTTGGGCCATTGTAAAGACTCTAGGATTTGAGATATAGGGTAACTCAATCCTTTTGGTTATTCCTTTTGAAATAGGAATAGAAATAAAATAACCAGCTTTTTTTCTTTTAATCTTGTTGACCCATGTGGCTCAACGGCTGCTAGGAGTATATTTCCTAGAATACAGTGAACTGGGATGTCTGCTATTGCAAATTTCAAATTGATGCAGTGATGTTCAAAACAGATAAAAGCTTTAGGAACTTCATATTTGAGCATTTTATTCCCCAATCCTACAACATTTCTTTTTGTAGAAACCCAATATTTTGCTGGTATCACTTTCTTATTTAAAATGTTCACATCAACTCCTGAATCAAGGAGTGCTGTGAGTTCAAACATTTCTCCCTTTATGCAGATGTTCATTTTTACATGATGTTGCTGGTAGGAGATAACTAGAATTCTTATTTCTTGAAATCCAAAGATAGGGTCTTTCTTTCCTTCAACAATTTCAAGATTTGGGTTAAGATTTTTGGCATATTCTGTTGTGTCCCATGAATGAGAATTTTCCTCTACAGTTTGCTTTCCTTTCTTTATTTTATCAATTTGGGATTTCAAGGTAGAGATTTCAGATTTAATATTATGAATTTCTCTACTCACTTCCCCCAAGGTGAGTGAACACACCTTATCTGGCTTCTCTTGGTGTCTTTGGAAGGACCTGGTATTCCTTTCAAAAGAAGCATAAAAAAATAATGGCTTTTTACCTGAATTTTAGGAAGAACTAGATTTGAGCTGGTCCATGAATGCCTCTGTTAGCCGACTCTTCATTTCTCCATCTTCCATTGCTTGAATCTGAGAAAGAATTTTTATCTCATCTTCTTCTTTGGTAGCCATTAAGATTTTCTCCTTCTGTGGTCTGAAGGACATTTCTTCAGAACTAGGATCACTGTATGATTCTGAATTAGAATCATAATGCATTTGACAAGCACATTCTTCTAGTTCAGGACAAGAACAGGATGTTGTTTCAGAATATGAACAATCTTGCATTTGTGCTTGTAACACTTCTTGAGATGAAGAACTAAAGGAATCAAAAGATTATTCTTCTAGTTGTTGCTACTGGATTTGGTCTTTAATTACCACATTTGGGTAGTGTTCTGTCCTGTGAGTGTGGGAACCACACTTCATGCATTGTATCTATCCCTCTTGCTTGATAATTTTACCTCTCTGAAAAGAGGCTTGGGACTTCTTCCCTCTGTTTTTCTTAGATTCTTCTCTTTTGGACATATTGAGGATGTATGTCGAGTCTTGCCACGCAACCAACAAGTGAGATTGCTCCATTTCTCTTGTTTGGATGTATGTAAATGAATGTCAGAGGGCCTATAATAATGTGTCCGGGGGACATACCTGTAGTAGCCCTTCTTGGTTTTAGAGGAGTGACTTTTAAGCTTATGAGAATACTTTCTTCGATCTTTGTAGCCTTTTACATTCTGTTTATACTCCTTTTTAGCCCGTTTCTTTGTTTTTTCTTATTTTGACCAAAGGGTCATCAATTGTAAGTCCATATTTACTACAAATGGACTTCTTGTTTGGGAGCTTTAAAAGTTTTTCCAAAGATTTGTTTACTTTGGAACTTGTGCATAAGCTCACTAATGTTTTTGTAAAGTGAGAATAAATCTCACCCCATGTATATGATTCAAATGGCAACTGGAAAAATTCTTGCAACCTGATATAATCAACAAATCTGGATGGAAGAGCAGCAAGATATACCTGTTTCCATAATAGATTCTTTGAATCTTTCACTTCATAGATTCTTTGCATCCAATCCCTATGAAAGTCTTCATATTCTGACATCTTGTGACATTTGAGATTCATGAGGATGACTTCATGCTTATCTGCAATCTCTGTTGCACTGCCACACCAATGTTCTAAGATCATGGAGGTTAAAGCTCCAATCATGTTGCTTATAGTTAAACCATCTGAATTGTGAATCACATCTCCTGCTTCGTCTTTAAGCACTTTTGCTTCCATTTTTATTAGCAATTTTTGGGACGATTCAGTCTCCCACCTGAGAAGTGTTCCTGTAAAACACTGAATAATAGTCTTGCATGCTTCTATCTCACTTTTTCCTCTAAGACACATGAGTTTATATTTTGTGAACATCATATCAATTAATTGACTAATTGACCAACACTCGGATTATCAATATTCCACTCTTTATGTGATTAAGGGAAAAATGTATGAGCTTCAGGAAGCTTGCTTTTGCCTTCAAGATCAGGTGTAGGATATTTATTGAACCTACTTTCAAGAGGTTCATATGTGGGAAGGATCTGAGACTCAGATTCTTTCTTATCATCTTCTTCTTCCTTAAATAAGGAAGTAATGGTGACTTTTTCTGTAGCCTCTAGCTTTTCTTCTGAAGATGTGGCTACTTCTTTGGGGAATAGTGCTGGGAACTTGTTGATTGGTTTAACAGGATCCTGAATCTTTATATATCTTTTGTAGAGAAAAGAGGTAGGAATTGGTTTATCTGTTTTTGACAGACTTATCTTTTCAACCCTTTTAGTTAAACCAGATATCATATTTTTAGTAGTATCTATGTGATCTACTATCTTTTCTTCCACTTCCTCTATTTTGTTTAAAGATTCTTTGGCATAAGTTCTAACAATAGATGAATTATATTGTACATGATTGAGGTTTCTGTTAACCTCATTTAGTGAGACTTGAACAATATCAAACTGTTCCTTTATTTCTATAGTCTTTGTTGTATTTATCTCCAGACCCTTTATTATTGTATTGGTCCAGTTTATTTGTTCACTATCTTTTTGAATCCTTCCATCTATGCTTAGAGCATTATCATCCTTTTGAACCAAAGGAATTGCCTTTGCTGCATTTTGATTTTCTCCGATGATAATCCCTCTGTATGGAGGAAAGGTTGATGGAGTCTCTATTTTGCTGCCATCTAAGGCAGTCCAAGCATGTTTGGAAGATGATGAAGAAGATGATCTTGTCAATAAAACTTCAGGGGAAACATTTTTCTTCCATTCATAAAAGGAAATCCAAGAATTTGTAATTTCCATATAATGTTTCCAATCTTCAGCTAATCTCTTGTTCTCCTCAATAGTATGACTTAGGCCAAACGGCTCAGCTTCTGGATTGGTAAATAAGTCCCAATTCAACATGGCTTTCATCCATTTAGAACTTATTTTTGATTTCAAACAACCATTCATCATAGTAAAGAACTTGTTCATTTCCATGACTGCAGGCTTTTTACAGTCATCTGGAATAGGACCAAATCTACATGAAGGAATCAGGCCTTTTGCTTGCTCAAGATAGCCTAATCCATATTTGGGCTTGGTTGGCCTCATTACACTGAACATTTCTGTCAATTTGGGATCTTCTCCTTCTAGAGTGATAATCTCATGCATCATTAGAACATGGTCATTTTGGGTTTGGGCATGGATTGACTCATCTGGAAGGAGGAGCTTCTCCAGTTCTTGGATGGTGATTCTCGTGAATGACAGATTCAACAAGGGTACATAAATTTATAGAAGCTTTACATTTAGGGCATGCAACTTCTAGGGAATTGAAATTGACTAATTGGGAAAATTCAAACAATGAAATATGTCTACAGGAAATTGAACTAGAACAAGTGGTATCAACAGTGGATGGATCTCTATAAAACTTGGAACTTTTGCAGGCTCTCTCAATTCCTCTATAATCAATAGTAGATCTTCTAGGGAAGACAGAACAACAAAGGATTGATTCTCTTGGATATCAACAGAGGTTATTCTTTTAAGCGCTGGAGGCTTGGAATTAGAAACTACCCAGTGTTCAGGGAATGTAAGATCTTCCCATCGAATTGTCTGATGTTCTATTTTCTGATTCTTTGAATCAGTTAGAACAATGACACTTGCTTTTGAATCCCAACTAGGTGTATGGCATATGGCTAGCCATAAAGTATTTGAATGCCAGAAACATCCTTCAGGCTGTATGGCTATGTTATGTCTTTTTTGGTGCATATCAAACCCTGAAGTTTGGATCTACAACTGCAGGATCTGATCTATTGTTTCATCAAAGACATATACTGACAAATTAGGATAATAGTCAAAGTATACTGGGCCATGCGACAAAGGGGCAACTATACCTCCTATTAGGGAATCGGTATACTTATTATGAGTAAGATATCGGATTGTGGCTAGCACAAAAGTATTTAACCCTTGATGAGTCAAAGGGTTGATCTCGATCCTTATGCATCCCAAGTGCAAATATTTTGTTTTTAACCTTTTAGCTTCGGCCTGTAATGTTTTTGGATCCAGAAGAGGAATAGACTGAATATTATCAGAATTCTCCTGAATCTGACTAATAGATTCCTTTATACTAATTATAATGGCGACTTTTAAATGGAATATAGAAAAATCATCATAAACTTTTGAAGCATAGATACTAGGTAATTTCCATCGAGCAGAAAGTTGTGGCTCTTCATATTCAAGTTCTGCTTGATTTAAGACTCGATTAGTACTTGATGCAATCATATCCCTAAGGGGATTCTCTATAGTGGATGAGTCTCTGTCTTCTAATTCATGGAAGGATACAGACTTCCTGAATGGATCCATTAATATGAGAGATAATTTAGAATACCAACCTCTTGAACCAGAAATTACTGGCTCTAATACCAATTTTTAGCAGGGGAAAGCCACAAGGGCTTCTGGTAAATCTTGTTACAGTGCTGCTACAGTGTCGTGCACTTTGCGCTCTATGCTGCTGTCGCTCTTTTCTTGCTTGGCCTTGCTGTGCCTTTTTGTTTGTCTTCACTGATCGACCTCTGGTGAACTTAGTGCGAACCTACTCGGATCTTTCACGCTTTGCGACCAAACACACGACAACCTCGCCTTTAAACAGTCTGGCATCCCTTCGAACCTTTGGCAAACCCCTAATGAATTTCGAGTGAAGATTATGAGATAACTACCACACAACAGACGATTTATAAAAGCGCATAGGTATTCAAATGCGAAAAATTATTTTTACAGTCATCTAAAACATGACCAAATCTACATGAAGGAATCAGGCCTTTTAAAGTTTGCATTTAATGATAGGGAAGTTTTTATTTATTATTTAAAATGTGTAATCCTTATTTTATTTTTTTTCCAAAATTTAGTGGATAAAATTGTGTAAGATAGATCTATCAACAAACGCTTTGGATGGGGCATAGTTTTTTGAAAATCCAAATTTGTAAGAGATCATCATTATCATTTAAAATTTTACAGAGCAAAAATATTAAATATGTCACTTCATCTTATTAATCATCTCAAAAAATTTGATTCAAACAAATATCATTTTTTTAAATGTGTTTATAATTAAATAAAATTTCAATCATTAGGTTATTCATTTCCTAAAATTTTAAAGGGAGATTTTTGCAAGAAATATTTACCAACAAAGACCACTTTCAAGTATGTACCTTCAATGCATTCTTTTGGAAGTCCTTTATTTTTTTTTATTTCTTTTTATCTCAATCTTCCTCTCTTTATTTCACAATAATATTTTTTCCTTTTGAAGCAATGGATTTTTATAGGGTTTATTTACTTTTTTGGTAATTTGTTGGACATTTATATAATTATTTTATCTTACCTTTACTTATACATGGGGTGTTTGGTATTATTTGAAATGAGACCACTCATTGCATTAAATCACAAACCTCGTTACTGTCAGTTTCGATTAAAATAATTATTTATTAGATATCAATGTGCATGGAAAAATAATAGCGCACCAATGCATTTTATACAACTAGTTTCACCAATAACCACAACATGTTTCAGTGCCAAAAATGTTATGGTTTTAAATTTTCTCATGGATTCATGAATCATTAATGCGCAATAACAATAATGAGACACTGGTGTGTCTTTTTTTTTGAAAATAACTAATTGGATATAACAATGTTTGAGAACAACATTTTTCAATTTTTATTGATGTTAAGGAAAAGACTCAACATTGTAGGGACCTGTCTAGATTCCCTTTGACATTTTTTTATAGAGGTGGTACTCTTTTTATTCAATAAAATATTCAAATAACTCAAATCATAGGAATACAATAATTTAGCACATTCACTTGTGATTGGACCAGGTATTTTAAAAGGAAAACAAAACAATGATATCATAAATAAACATGATCCAATGATTCATTCCTCAGTACAAATCCATTCATAGATTATGAGGTTCAAAATGTATTTGAAGCAAATTAATAGATAGAAAATAGGGAAATAGTCTATACATTTAGAGAATAACATTATTTCATTCATTAAAATACCATAAAGAGTCATAGGAGATCAATCACATGATTTCATTGCCCATTTAAAAGTCTTGAAACCAAAAATGACATGCACTCTCGAAGATTCTTCTATGTGAGAATCAAAAAATAATTTTACAGAATTTAAGTTTCGAATAAAGTGCCTAAAAAATTTACAAAATTATGATACCTAAGAATAAAAGTAAATGTTTTTGTACCCAAGAGATTGGGATAAGAATCCCATGGACCAAATAATATCAGGATACTTGGAAGAAAAAGTTAAATTTCATTCAAGGATCATCTTTACAAATATACAAAACAATTCATAAAGATGGATGATCAAAGACTAAGGAAAAAGAAAGGAAATTCTTTAGAACAAAGTAAAGGGGATTCATAAAATTGTAGAAGGAAAACCAATCAAATGAATCCTTTCTCGTCTTTGGCAAAGCTATTGATAGATTATATATTAGCTTTCAAATTTTTGATAATCTAACCACTAAGATAGTTGTTCAGGACTAACAATTTTGTTTAAAGATTATCCAAACCAATATTCATTGTACTATTTCATTGGTGGGATGGTTATGCCTTGTTTTATTCTTAGTGTAAAGATTTCCTCCTCTATGTCCTTTTCATTTGACTATAGGTTCGTAGTAGTTTCTAGTTGGTCTTCATTATCATGGACAATTGTATCTAACCATTTATTGATATAATATTTAAGAGAATCAGTCAAGTTGTTGAAATCAAGGGTCTAATGATGATGCTTTGATAATATTAAAATCTTCTTGAAACATGTCTTTGGAATCAACACAAAATATCTAATGATTGTTGGTCCTTACAATTCATTGATGACTTTCATATCCTTGAAGAAATTATTTCTCCTATGGTCGTCAATGCTCCAACATTTAGAAACAACATCTTCTAACATTTTAATCCTTGCATGCCATCCTACCTTGATTTTCTTGATTCTCTTCGCTGGTGGAAGACCTTATTGGTTCTTCTAGATATCACTAAGTTTATTGATTTTATTAATGAAATTCAACAAATCATTTTCAATAAATTATTGATCATGTTATAAATATTTGTTCAAATATTAAGAGAATGAAGTAATTCTATGGACAAATTTCTTAAATAAAAATAAATTCCACGTGCTTCCTAAATTATTTGTGGTTGCTTATTAATATTTACTATGACATAGGATCTTATACCATTTAACAAATTTGCTATCTTCTTAACTTTCTGAGGTGTGCCAAGGGTAATTATTGAGGTGCTTGAATAACTAAAAGGGGCATCAATAAAGGTATAGGACAAGGAGCTTCCTCCAACTCACTATTTCTCATTTTAACCTTATATTCTCAACCAATTTCTCCATGTTAGAGTGAGATATTGAATTACCTATATTCATGTGTAACTAGAAGAGAACAGTAGGTCCTACTCCCAAGACATCAACTTTTGATTTCCACATTTTAGTAATTTTCTTGTTTTTGACATGCATCTTTTCAAACAATAACTTTCTACTAGCCTTGTTGTAATTTGTGTTGTGCATGTTCAATGACTGTTCTTAAAAAATGATTGGCTCTTCAACAACCAACTCTTTGACTATTTTCTAACTATCAGCCAAACATGATGCTACCTAGTCAGGGATGGTAGGAATTTCCACTTCTATATTTTTGTGTCCTTCTACTTGTTGTGACCCTATTTTACTTGAACTTTTAATTTAGGAAGAAGTAAAAATATGGGGCATTTCCACATTGACACGAGCGAGTGGTTCTTCACCATCAACTCCACCAGCTCATCTTTCATTACTCTATCCTCAAATTGAAATTTTTTCATGTATTTTCTGAGCCAAGGAGGAACTATGACTAGACTATGGGGATGAAGAGGGTTGAGAATTAGTAGGATTTCCCCCCTTGATTTGTCTTTTCCTCAGAATTAGTGCTGACTTCAGTTGCCACATCATCTTTAGGTGTTACTATCTCCTTTTCCTTCAACATTTCTTCTTCATTTTCTTTGTTTTCTTCACTTCCTTCATTAGCCTTTGTGAATAAATTGTTGTGTCATACAATCACCAAATGATTATAGAATATTCCATCAGGATTGAATACTTGGGTGGGTTTAACTTTAGTTAAATTGAAAGGCTTCAATATTCTAGAAAATTTTATGAGATGTGCAAAATTCTTCATTGTAACATTTGCAATAGTGAATGGTAATGTAATAAATTGTTTCTTATTTTCCTTGTCAAATATATTTGACCATGAATGACATTTCCTAAGGGATTCTACAACAAAATAAATGTCTAAAACAAACACAAGAAACAACAATGGTCTATCATTGTATCCATAAAGCCTAATATATGTATGATTTTCTTCTTCCACATGCACTTATTTTCCTCTAAAACACACTTAATCTATTGAATAGATCCTTTGAGGCTCATTTCCTATTAGCATGTGTTTGAATCATCTAGCAAATTAATCTTGGATAAAGAAAAATTAAAATAGAGCTTTGTATCTCCATAGAACATGGTAATAGAATTGTACTAGTTCTATTTTTGGGTTCATAATTCCCTTAAGGGGTAGGTCATTGAACAAATTACAAAAAATAGTGGCCATCACTATGTAGGCTATGATGGAAATATATGGGTCTTGTGGAAATTGTCCAAATGGAAGGAAATTTTATTGGAAATGACCTCCACCCAGTCACAGATAACATCCCTTTTAAAAGAAAAATATATCATGTAAATAATTTTCTTAGGTATGACAATTTGATTTGTGCCCCATGACATGGTGAACAACCATGAAAAGTCTCTATTAGGTGCTGCTAATATTGAAATATTAATGTAGGAGTGGTTGGAACAAATGTGTATATTGGAGAATGAAGTCTTAAATAATATTTGTTTGGCCACCTTGAAAATTTAGGAATGCATCAAAATCAAACAATTTGAGTTGTATAGTTGGCTCCAGTAACCTCAACAATTTTCTAAAAACCTAGGAATTAATAGAACACAATTCTTCTTCTACAAAGAAAACTTAATAGTTCACTTCTTTGATATTAAATTGACTAGCACACTAACAAACAATTTTCTTGAATTTTGTTAAATTGTAGCAAGAAAAGGATTCATTTGACTTGTTCCTTAGTTAAATGGAGAAATTTTAATTTCCACATCAATAGGATGACTTGAGTTGTAGTTAGCAAGAGTGACATGGCCAAGTCACTTTGTTAAGTCAGTCAATTCAAGTTTGTGGGAAAGAAGTAGAGTTATGCATGAGTTGATTGCTTAGATTTAGTAATCTAGTGGAGTTATAGTTAGTGAAACTCAGTTATTTGAGCTCTAGTCATGAATAGAGTCAGTAGGAGCTCAATTGATTAGCTACAACTATTGTTAACTCACAGGTCTCTCAGTTAACTAGTAAATTTACTAAAAATATCCTTAGTCATCCATGCAATTCAAATTGCCTAGATAAGTGGAGGAAAAAGGAATCAATGTAGTTATTATTATATACTAGTGAGTTCACATAGTTTGTATTGAGAAGGTGAGCTAATTCTCTTGGGATTTGCACAAGGAAATAGGAGATTCCCTTTTTTTAGGAGTAGAAGGCCTAGATTTGACCAAGTATTTGTTAGAACAAACTTAGGAGGTGGAGATTAGTATTATAGTGCAAGTTGAGCTTCAAGAATTTAAGTTTTCATTGTAATAAATCTGTATTCTCATTTGATATAATACAAACAGAGCAGGGGTTTTTCCCAATTGGGTTCCCCAGTAAAAATATTGTTTTCATTGTGATTGAATGATTGCATGTGTTTCTATTGTATGATTTTCTTTCCAAAGTTTGAGTAGAATAAATTTGTGTCTATTTTTTCAGTCTGAATTCATTAGTGGTTGCAAATTTCGAGCTATTTCTACATTGTATTAGAGCTATTGAAAACTACACAAAAACTAGGTTTCCGATCTTCTCTAAAAAAGAATTATAATAGCATATTTTTGGTTCAAGAATTTTCTTCAGTGTAGGAATAATGTATTTCTATGCATTGAAACTTGAGTATGCATTAGAGGGAACTTTGAATTTCATAGCTTGGAAAGATAGAATGGAATTTGTGATGGATGAAAATAGAGTATTTGAGTACACATAAATTGATATTCCAAAATCAGCAACATCAGATGCACAACAACTAGCTCAATGGAAGAAAGATACAACAAAATCTAGAGGATTATCCTACATGAGGTTAGATACCATGTGGTTTTGAGTTTACATGACAATCATACTAATGCAATGTGGAAAGCCATCACAAAGTTATTTGAAAGCATCAATGATGCCAGGAAATTGGCATTGAAAGATAAGCTCAAGAACATTTGAATGCAAAAAAATGAAAACATTGTTCAATACCTATCCAAATTCACTCATGTCAGAGATGAACTTCAAGGAGTTGGAGAGAGTGTGCCACCATCTTAACTAGTGAGATTAGCACTCGGTATTCTGAAGTCTTAGCACAACTATTAGGATTTAGTTAATGGAAGAGAAAGGCTCCCAAATTGGGAGAGACTTTGGTCTGACTTGGTGTAGGATGAGATTAGAAGAAACACTAGAGATGGAATCTCATTTAGAAATGATGAGGAAGAAGACTTTCAAGGAAATAATACTAAAGAAATAAATGCCCAAGGTGAGATAGAATCTATCCAAGACCATGGCGAGAAGAAATACCTCAGTAAAATTAAATTCTTTCACTGCCATGAATATGGACACTATGCAACCAAGTTTCCACATAAGAAATCTAGTAAGGAACCTACATTAGCAATAAGAGAATATTCTCTCACACCACTATTCAAGTTGTATTTCTCCCTTATTTATTGCATGCAAAGCACAATAAGAGATAGTGAATGGTACCTAGACTCTAGTTATTTATTTCATATGACAGGAAATAAGGAGTTCTTCAACAGCTTAAAGAAGAAGGACCTAAAATTACACATAGATATTGGAGATGATGGAAGGTATAATACCAAAGGGATTGGCACTATCACCTTCAAGAGGGATTCAAATTCCCATATTCACTTAAAGACTGTAATGTATGTGTCTGGTCTGAAGAAAAATCTAGTTTCTGTAATTGTACTTGAAGACAGAGGATATGATGTGGTGTTTAGTAGAGGGAAGGCATATCTGAAGCATGATGCTACTGGAAAAGTAAAACAAATTGGTGTTCGAGTTAAAAATATCTACAAGCTAGAGGTATATTTCACCATGTATGCAACCATATCTCCAGGAGTGAGGTGGGGCATTGTAGAGCCTTAGTCCTAGATTTGCAAAGATTTGGGAAGGGCCCATAGGAGAGCAGCAATAGTTGCAATATACTCTTCTCATGGATCATTACCTTGCTACAGGGGTCCACAATATTTAGTAGCAAAAGGATCAGTGTCATTTGATGCAATCAGATCTTGGGAGAAATTTCACTAGTACAAAATGGCCAATTAGTTACTAAAAAAGGAAATAAATTTTGCATATAAACGGCAATTTTTCAGTCGATGACCAATAGTAGCTAATTTAAAGTATCTTATAATGCGACCAACATTTAGTCATATTTAGCTTAGTCATTAATTAGTTGTCTCAATTTTATCGTCTAGTAGTATATTTAGTCATTAATTTTCATAATTAATGACGAAATACAGAACAAAATATACTACTACATGATCACCTAATAAAACAAATTAATGACCAAAGAAATATGACCAAAATGTTGGTCGCGTTATAAGATACTATAAAGTAGGCACTAATAGTCATATATATGCAAATTTTAGTCATTATTTGAAATAAATTAATGACCAAAGAAATATAACCAAATTTCAGTCATGTTATAAGATATTGTAAATTAGCTACTAATAATCATATATATGCAACATTTAGTCATTATTATTTGATCTTAATAATCATTATTAAAAATTTTAATTTTCATAAACTAGTCGTTATATGATATTTTGATCTCTACATCGCCCTCTATTTAAGCTAGTGCCATGATCTGCATCTTCATCTGGCCCTAATGATGAACCACACTAGCTGGTTCGAAACACATTGACAAAATTTTCTCCTATGTGATTTCTACCGAAAAGACTCTTCTTAGTTACAAATTTATCATTCACAGTAATCATTTATCTTTTTTTGGTAGTTCCATGTTCATTATATAAATGACTGATTTAGTAGTTTATATTTATTTCATTTTCTCTAATTAATAATCATTAAAAATGACTAATTTAGTCATTATATATTCATTTTATTTGTGTTCATCATTAATCAATATAAACTACTAATTTAGTAGTTTTAAATTGATTTTATGTGCTCATTATTAATGAACATAAATTAATCAATATGATTTTGTGACTAAATTTAAAAAATTCCATACAATGTGCATGTTCAATCTTCTATAATGGATTGTTTTCTTTTTCTACTACCATTCATAAGATGATTGACATGTCTACTATCTGCCATCTACCCTGCCTCTATCCCTCTTGATTCATACAGTCAAGATCATGGTATGTACATCTGAAACCTGATTGGTTGACTCCATTTCCCAATAGATTACTTGTTTCATCCCAATCACAACACTCAATCCAAAGACCATACTGAATAACTAGCCATTGTTTGAAGATACAACTAGTTACTAAGCTTATTGATTAAGTTTTCAGAGAGATCCCTCTCTGGATTGAAAGGGATAACGTTCAATACACAAGATTAGATTGGAAAGGTTACCTTAGGGAGTTCTCTATTACAACCAAGAAAACCCTATGAGTGATAACATATTGGCGACCATACTAGGGAAGAGCGACTCATCTTCCCATAACCTATTACTATTGTTTCATATTTGATTCTTGATTGTGGATAGAAATCAGACACATAAAATAGGTTGTCCATCATTCACCTAGAGAATCCATTGTCAATGAGATATAGAATTTAAAGTGTCACTGGAGGCTCCACAATATGAATATGGATTCCATGGAGGCTTACAGATCGATAAGGTATACTCCTATGAATTGCTCACATGTTCTTGGTTGTCAAAACCATTTCCCCTGCATAGACTAGTAATCATATGTCCCAATGTTCAATGATTAGGAAGGAGATGATGCATTTATGTTCAATGGTCAGGAAGAAGATGATGCAATTTTGCACCTTCTTAAGTTTCATATACATATGTATGTTATACATCACCATGGAATAAACAAAAATACGAAGGATAGGCATTGAATGAATATATTATTCACATGATATACATTTTATAATACATTGGAGTGACCATTAGATTCCATATTCCAAGGTATATTGGACTCCCTTTGATGACTCACATTCCAACCAACCCTTAAAGGATTAGGCGTCCAACATTGCTCCCCTCAATCTGAAGGGGTATGTATGAGTCCAAGAAGAGAGTTTTAATACAAAATGTTAAAAAATGCATGGCAGCACTAAGCTAACTGTGCTCTATGAAAAGTTGGCATAAGGTGGTGGTTTAAGGATGACCACTAATACTGGAATTCTTAGTACAGTTCCTAGAACTCTTCCAAGTTTGGCATGAATTTGAAGTCTTCTGCTTGAGGAAGTGGTCCTAATACTTTGAAGAGGGAGAACTTCAACTTGAAAAGGGATAACTGATCCCACATAAAAAGAGAGAACCTCAACCTGAAAAGCGAGGTCTCAACCTATGGTGGTTTAAGGATGACCACCAAATCTGGAATGCTTAATGCAATTCTTGGAACTCTACCAAAACTAGCAAGAAGTTGAAGTCCTGTGCTAGAGGAAGTGTCCCCAATTATTTGAAGAGGAAGAAGCTCAACTTGAAAATGGAGGTCTCAACCTCGCATAGATGGTTTAAGGCTGACCACCAACCAAAGGCATGCTCAAGGGCATCTCTGTCTCTTGCTACAAATTTGAATCTGATATGGTAGGTTGTGGCTCAGCCTTTCTTGATGAGGCTTTGAAACTTGTATATGACCAATATTTCCACCCCTTTTAGATATAAGGTGAGATGATGAAAAGATCAACAACAAGACTATTTAATACTCTAGAACAAGTTTTGACATATGACTGAAATATATTCTTGGCTGTTGAGTCCCATTGCCAAGAAGCAATCCATCCAAGATGAATCTTTTTTCTTGTAGGAGGCTTGTTTTTTAATCATATGTTTGAATAATGATTGGTTTTATGACAATGCTCACATGGATAAAGATCAAAACAGTGATCTTTAATATGTCCAACTCGGTTCGAATGTTGGAATTTAACAATTTGTTGTGGCTACTATGGAAAAGGAGCATGATCTAGAACAACTGAAGGTGAATTGTCATAAAGAAACCCAACACTATGGAATTGGATGGGCTTTGAGTAATATGGAATATGAAAGGATGCCTCCTTGTCATATCCAAGACCTTTTATGTGCTTATTGTTGACAATATCTTCCCAAGGTATGATGATTGGCTTGAGAAGTGGAAACTAAATTTCCACACCTGTATTCAAATTTGCTTCTGAAATGTGCACTTGATTTGAATCAATCTCAACATTATCAATTTGATGACTTGCTGGCTATTGATGGGTGTCTGTCTCAATGTTCTGAACAAAAACGAGTTTAGAATGTTGTCTTTTCTGTAACTGATCTTGTTGTTGTTGTGATTCAATCTGCAAAACTTCAATGTTTTCTTTTTCATTTTGTAAATAGGTTCGAATATCAGAGAGAGTGTCTTATTTATTTTGATTGTGTTATGAGTAGTAGATAAAATTGGATTGTTTAATAACTCTAAAAATTCATCAATTCCAGCCATTTGTGGGCAGAATATTGCCGCAAGGGCTACTGGAATACAAACGTAAGGAAGCTTCTCACGAAATCATGTTTGAAAATTTAGCCTGTGCATAATATGGTTGCAGATAGAAACCTAAACTTTGACGTTCCCTTGGACTTCAATAACACAATGACTAATGTTGACATGAAAGGTTCTAAAATCCTCGAGCATATACACTTTCAAAACAACAACGATGGCTATCAAAACTTTAACTTCCCATCACCTTTTGATTCAAACATTTATCACTTCATTTCTGAGACTCAGAATTTGCTACAATTCAAATCCTCTCATAATGTTCAAAGTTTATAGAATAAAATATTATTTCACGTTACACCCATGTAGCACCATTAAAGGGAAGAGATAAACAACTAAAAAAGCTTAAGCACAAATAAAGCCAATGAGATGTGTAGAAGACGATATATCCAGGATTTATACCCCTAGCATATATCAAAATGTACATTAAGAGCATATACAAATGATATGTCAAATACTGGCTTATCCACAACACTAATGATTTTGCACATAAATAATGATTGCAGATCAAGGTATCAATTAGACAGCTGTGGAAATCTTAATACCTCCCACCTTATAATGTATCTTCTTTTCAACCATAGTTGATGCCCATAGTGCCAGCCCCAGTAGAGGCAATGATAAGTAGAACCACCGTAATTGCAATTAGCACTGACCTCGTTCGAAAAATCATCTTGAGAAAAGTAACTATAAATGACTAAGCTTCTTTATTTTTCTTCAAATTCTCTTGCTTCGTGCGATTCAAACATACGATCTCGAGTATACAGGGCTCGAATTCCTAACTCTCTGAGTCGTCACTCGTTGCACACCAGCATAACTTAGTTTGAGCTTGAAGATTTTGAACCTGCACCTGAGGACTTGTATAGCAGTCCACACCTCAAACCAAAGAGTGAATACAAGTTGAGCTCATGTGATATCATGTATATATTGGGATTTAAAATTCTTTAAATGCCCTTGAGACACCACCAAAAGCTTTTGCTGTGACTGCTAAGAGATGCGAAATTCATCTTCCATCCAGTAAAAATTCGATCTAGTTTGCAATTGTTTCCCTTCCCTTATCACGAAGCTCATGTTTTTCTA
Organism: Pinus taeda; assembly: GCA_000404065.3. NCBI lineage: Eukaryota > Viridiplantae > Streptophyta > Pinopsida > Pinales > Pinaceae > Pinus > Pinus taeda. Next base: position 55,516 of record APFE030952673.1, on the reverse strand, counting down.
TGTCCCAATTGAAGTTGATCAAGAAGAAGTGTGCTCGTAGAAGAAACAAATGGTTGCAGGTTCAAGTGTTCAAAGAGCATGAGACCTTTGTGAATTCAATCTCATGGTAACCCCACGAACTGGGACTCTACTTGGCCTGTGGTTCTTCTGATAGCTCCATAACTGTCTTCACAAGTTGTGAGGATGAAACTTGCAACAAAAAAAAGATAGATCAAGCTCACTAGGTGGGCGTGACAGAGGTTTCATGGGTGCTCACTTCCGCTCTCGGTTCACTTGTGGGTTAGCCCTCAGAGCCCATTCAGAAGCTCGTGTCCAGTGGGTGTGATAACACAACTAAGTTTTGGAAATTTTACAATGGTTCTTGGGAAGATACATAAGACAAGTGAAATTTTTTAGCGTTTCCAGCAGATAGGTATGCAAGAGAGAGATACTGTTTGGTAGAGGGTCTATTTTTTTTATTTTTACAGTCATAGGAGTTACGAATCGGGAAGAGGAATGCCAAATTGAGACATGAGCTTTGATACCATGTTAGACATCACCATGGGTAAGACCAAAATATGAAGGATAAGAATTGAATGCATATATTATTCACATGATATACATTCTATAATACATTGGAGTGACCATTGAATTCCATATTCCAAGGCCTCTTGGACTCCCTTTGACTGCTCACATTCCACACCAACCCTTAGAGGATTAGGTGTCCAACAATATATAACCCTTGGATTAAGTTTCATGAGGATTGTTTAAGGAAGATGTTTATGGCTACCCTGGTAGACAAAGGTAGATCATGGTATGAAGGTTTAGAACTAGGTAGCTTATACTCACTTAAAGATTTCCACACAGTATTCATCGACTATTATGGGGAGTCTCATCCTTATTTATCACTATTTAAAAATTGTTGTGAATATTGTGAAGACTTTATTCAATATGTAGAATATGTTTATGGTGATGATGAGCTTATGGATGAGCAAATCATAGAAACCCTTAATGATTTTTCAACCCAAAAACAAATAGTATTTCTTCTTTGTCTAAAATAGAAAAGGATCTAGAGTTTGAAATGCATGTCCCTTCTCCTAAAAATGATGAATATGTTTAGGTGATAAGTGACCAAGAGAGGGATTATGATAATCAATCAATAGTTTCTATTTTTGTCATAGAAGAAGAGAAAATTGTTTTAGATTATTTGGAAATTGTAGAAAGTATTTAGGATCTCACATTTCTTGAAAACACAAAGTCAAAAAATTTAGAAGGTCAAGATGATGTTCTTGTTGAAGGATGTGAAGAAGCATGCTTAGGCACTCCTATTATAAAAGACATGGTTGTTCCATTTGTAGTTTTTTAGGAATCCTTCTCTGACATGAATGATAAAAAGTTAGTGTTGCAACCAACAACCCTTTCTTGCCTAGAAAGTTTTTGTTTGCATCATTATAATAGCAATTAGATGGAGGTTTACAAAAATAAAATGAAGATGAAGGAGTTTCATATCAGAGTGAAAAAACTTGGCAGCATGTTTTGGAGTCAGAAAGAAAACTCAAATTGCGCATTTTTTCTAGTATTAGATTTAGATTTTAGTTTGAGTTTTTTATTTTTTTTATTTTTCTTTCTATTGGAAACCCATTTGGATAAAAAACAATCAAATAACCACCTTCTTGATTGGCTACATTGGAAATATTTAATTACGTGATTCAATAGTTTTATTCAATAGATTAGAGAAGGTTTGTTTTGAATAAGCTCGCAATAGGAGCATCCTTTTAGCATTTTGATTTGGTTTTCAGTTTATCGATGATTGTATTCAATAAGGATTGACCTCAATTAAAGAGAAATTTACGGTTTGCAAGTTTTGGGAAAGAGTTGAGAGCATCCCAATGGATCATGCATAGGGTCTACGTGTTCTTTTCTCCCTCCTAGGGAGATAATATCCCCATTAGAGCCAGGTGTTAGCACCAAGTTTGTACCATTCCTAAGGGTCCAAAGCATATGTTTGTCAGTTCATTGTGTAAGGTTATGGTTATTTAAAGGCCTATCATTTTTTTTGTGTAAATTTATATATAAGCCTAGGATCATGTAAAACAAGTTATTTCACCTAACCCTAATATTTCCCTAAGTTTTTGCAACGAAATTAAGATATCTCAAGCCTAAAACTGGCGCTATGAAATATTTTCATAATGCTCAAAAAATAAAAATAAATTAAAACTTAGGTTTTCAAGAAGCTAGCCCTATCATTTCAAATGCCCAAGTGGGTTTTCGCAAATTTGTATCCCTTTTTATCCTTTACATGACATTTAACACCATTTTGAATCCCAATAAAGAATTCTAAAACTAAACCCTAAAACTATTTTTTTTTGTAAAAAAGGTCATTTCCAGCAAACCTATAAAATAATGTTAGAGAGATGTAAATTAGGATTTATGAAAGAAAGAAAAAAGAAAAAGCAACAAAAACAAATACAATAAGATGAAAAATCAAAGCATATATCGTCAAGGTTTTTTGGATTGCAGACACACACATCAGGTTCCTATGGTTTTGGTCAAATAGTCAACAAGAAGGAGAAATAACAACACTCTATTTTTTCTTGTTTTAGCCATTGTATTCAATCACAATTTCCGAATAGTTGTAAAGGAATTTTAAAAATAAAAAAGAGGTTTGTTTTGGTAACAGGATAATTTCAAAAAACCCCTTTCATATTTTACCTAGACATCATGGTTTGGAAATTACAGAGGAATATTTGAGGCCTATTGTTCATATTTTGTAATTTTGTAATTTTCTTGTTTTAGTCACTATTTTCAAATGCAGTTTCCGAACATATGGAGAAGAATTTGTAAAAAAATAAATTGTTTTTTATTTGTAACATACCAATTTAAAGAAGTATCTCTCAGTTTTTACCCATCTAGCATGGTTTGAAGGATATGAAGGAATATTTACAGCCTATTTTTCATAAAGTTTCCATATTTTTCGAAATTTTGTTTCCAATAAAAATGCCAAGTCAACAACTGAAGGCCGCCTCATCAAATTTGACTTGGGGATCAGACAAAAGGTGGGTGAATAGGTTTTTCAGATCCATTTATTTTGGATCTTGATGGTTATTGTAATTAATACTTTCCACAAAGTGTGGATTTGAAACTTTTATGTATTTTTTCTATATAATACATCAGAAAGGATGAAAAATGGTTGGATTTTGGAAACAAAAATAGTCTTTGTTTCTATGTGTGGTCAATTTATTATTTTTGAAAGTACCAAGACAAGTATAAGATTATTCTCATGATACAGAGATTCCTGTGATGGTATGCTCAGTAATGTCTTCTACTGTGATAATTTTCTTTCTGTGTGATATCATTTAGCTTCTACCTTATGATGTTTAAATGAGATTATGTGACAAAATTCATTAGTTAATGCTCTGGTTTATATGGTTTAAGCTTTTGCACTATTTATCCTAAAGCTTGTAAGATTCATGTTTCATGCCCTGCTATAGTGGATTGTTTTCTTTTTATACTATCATTCATAAGATGTTTGACATGTCTATAGTCTTCCATCTAACTTGCCTCTATCCCTCTTGATCCATATATTCAAGATCTTGGTATCTACATATGAAACATGATTGATTGAATCCATTACTTAATATATACTTGTTTCATCCTAAACACCACACTCAAAAGCCAAAAACCCTACTAAATATCTAGCTATTTTTTTAAGACACAACCAATTACTAAGCTAACTGATTAGGTTGTCAGAGAGAGCCCTCTTTGATTGAAGGGGCTTGCCTAAAGTCTATAAGATTGGTTTGAAAAGGTTACCTTAGGGAGTCCTCTGTTATAGTCAAGAAAACCCTTTGAGTGATAAAATCCTCAAGTGTCTTGGGGGTATACACAACTATTTGTACAAGTAAGTGATGATGTTCAAACCTAGAAAAGTGAATGAGGATTGTGTACATGCATAATACCTTGAGAACATAGTCTATAAGAAAGGTAAATCAAGTGGGTGAAAGAAAAAGGAGCACGAAAAATATTTTAAGGAAGGGAAGAATAATTTGAAAAGGGAAAGGAAAAAAACACAACCACAACACACCAGTGCAAAGATCCCAATAATCATTACAACCCATATCACATTGATGGTCATGCAGAGGAGAAGTGTTGAAATTTTCATCCTAAGATCAACCTAAAGAACTAAAAGAAAGATGCTAAGAAAAAAATTCCCATGGTCATTGATTTAAGTAGCCAGGTGGAAAGTGTAGGAATTCCTATATAGATTCAAAACTTCTCATGTAATTTACTAAAACATAAAACTTGAATCTACTCTATTCATTTGTGGAAAGCAATTCATGTTCAATAAAAGAAATCATAAACATGTGACATGAATCAATACAAAAACACGGAGAATTATCCAGAAGAAAGAAATTGCTCAAAACCCCTTCCTGTTTATATTAGATTAATAAGAAAATAACGAAGAAATACAATTCTTTCTCAAGCATGAGTAAACTCTGCATTAGTATAGTCTATCTCATTGCTAAGCAGAGTGATCCTAGGAAACACTTTACCAATTTTCTTATCTGCCAAGATCTTATTTTCTTGCATTTTTCCTTAGGGAATTAGCCCTTATTAATTAGGGAAATTACTCCATGAGAATTGTGCAATTACTATAGGCCCTTCTCTGACTGCATTCACCACATGTACACTTTGGAATAATTTATAACTGATAGTACACTGCCCTTGAACTCTAATATCAACTAGGTAACTCGAGGTATATGCATGTATCAATTATTTTGTGTTGATTGATGAGTTAACTGGTTGATCACTGAGGTACACACTGCACTACTAGACCCTCCACTAGTTCTCTAATAGTTAGAACTAGTTGAACTCACAATAACTCAAATTAACAGAAACAAATTGCTATAGATTAGCAATTAATCATACGAAAATGAAATCAAGTGTATCTTACTCAAATTAACTGAGTTAACTAAGTGAAAAGTGCCATGTCACCTCAGTTAACTACCTCCAGTATTTTACTCAAATTGAAATTCGAATTTTAATCTAGTTTAACCAAGGCAAAGTCAAAACTAGATTTTCTTGCTACATTTTCAACACTCCCTCTCAGCAAGAAAGGGATTATTTGATACCCCTATATTACCTCTATGGAACTCAAATTTTCCCTTTCAAAAATCCTTTTGGGAAAATATCTGCATCTTGTTTCTCTGTCAGAATGTAATCCAACAACATGATCTGTCCCTCCACACAATCTCCTATATGGTGATATCGGATGTCGATATACTTGGATCAATCATGAAATCAACGGTTCTCAGAGAGTTTGATACAACTATGATTATCATAGTAAATCACAGTAGGATCTATCATATGACCAAATAACACAACAATAATCTTTCTCATCCAGATCGCCGCACATGTTGCTTGAGTTGCAACCATGTACTCTGCTTTTTCTAAGTTAAGTACAACATATCTTTGCTTCTTGCTGTACCAAGAAACTGTTGCTAACCCAACACTGAAAATTCCTCGTGATGTTATCATCATGTATGATGGAATCCTCAACCAATATGTATCTGTGAAGCCTTGCAAATTCACTCCCTCTGTCTATCTATACCAAAGACCAAACTGAGTGGTGCCTCTGAGGTATCTCAACACATGATTTGTTGCCTTCGAATACAGTTTGGTTGGCTAACCATTGCTTGACTATGTTGGTTAAATTCATAACACATGTATGTTTTTGTGTTCACAAAATACATAAGTGAACCCACAAGATTCCTATGAATGGTAGCCTCCACTTCCTCAATTGAAATGGAATCCTCTTTCCTCTAACTGTCTATTAGAGGAGTGCCCATGGGTTTTCTACTCTCCATGTGGAACTTCTTCAGTATATTGTTAGCATATTTTCTCTAAGAGACAAAAAATTCTCCATCTCCTTGCCATACTTCTAGACTGAGGAAATAATGCATGAGCCCCATGTCCTTCATCTCAAATTCTCTTGCAAGATCCTATTTGCAAGAACTGATCAACTTCTCATCATCCGTTAAAATTAAATCATTGACATGTAATACAATAATCAATCATTTACCTTCAACAACAATATGATAAATGTTTTCATCTCCTTCACTTTTAGTGAAGCTCAACCCAGGAATATAACTATTGATCCCGGTGTACCAATCAAGGGGTACTTGTTTCAATCCATATAACACTCACTTGAGTCTGCACACATGTGACACTTTGTCAAAGGTCTCAAAACCTTTTGGTTGTTCAATCTACACCTCCTCCTCAATAACTCCATTAAGGAATGTTTTCTTCACATCCATCTAATGGATCTTCAATCCCATCTATCCTGCAAGTGCTAAACTTGATCTGATGGAAGAGTACCTTGATACTGGAGCAAAGGTCTCCTCATAGTTAATTCCCTCCACCTGAGAGAACCCCTTGATTCTTATGTCTATTGCTTGCTTCACCTTATAGATCCATCTCGAACCCACAAATGAATTTTACTATGGTCTTGGGACCACATCCCAAACATTGTTTCTGATAATGGAATCAACATCTACCATAGTATCAACCCATATTGGTTACTCTATAATTCCTGGAATGAGGATGGCTCAGTCTCTACAATCTCACTCATCAGAGCGATGTAGCCAGTGTACCAATCCAGTGACCTCCTCTACATGTGTTGTGGTGTGGGTGCTCCCACATTATCTCTAGCATCATGCAATAACATGTTAGCTTCCATGGTTCATTTCCTTCCATATTTGGATGTATTTGCTTGAATGTATGTCTCCACTCTCTACTCCTCCACTTGTGGTTTCTCTAAAACTTCCTGAGGTTATTCTTTTGGAGCTAAAAGTTCCTCAACTGAATGCATTTGAAGCTCCCTCTCAAGAGAAAACCTCATTGCCTTCTCCTCATAAAACTTCACATCTCTATGAACAATTGTCATCCTGAGAGATGGAAAGTACACATGATATTTATGAGGTTTTTCTTTGTACCCCACAAATATTCCCAACTCTGTTGTTGGCTCTATATTTTTCCTTGATTCCTTGGAAACATGACAATAAACTGATGATCCAAATATCCTAAAGTGTGACACATCTGGTCTCTTCCCTGAAAAAGCTTCCTTTGGTGTACTCATGCCATGAATTTGATGAGGATTCCTATTATGCAAATAGGGCGCTGTGTTGCAAGCTTCAAACAACAAGTGTAGTGGTAGGGCTTGGTCAAGTAATATCAACCTTGCTTCTCCCATAATAATTTTGTTTGTTCTCTTAATCACGCCATTCTACTTTTTGTTGTGGGTTGTTGTCAACTCCCTTTGGATGCCTTCCTTTGCAAAAAAAAAAAAAAAACTCATTCAACACATACTCACCTCCATTATCGCTCCTGAGAGGCTTCACTTTCTTTCCTATTTCTTTCTCAATGAGTTCTTTAAATTCAACAAAATTGGATTATTTTTGGTCTTTCTCCTGCATGAAGAAGATCCAACATTTCCGTGACAAATCATCTACAAATTTTACATAATACCTATGCTTGGCAGTGGATGTTGTTGAGAAAGGTCCATACACGTCAGAGTGAATCCTTTCAAGGAATTCTCTGCTCAGTAATTACTGTCCCAATCATTGAAGGTGCATTTTGTGTACTTCCTCAAAGGACACCCTTTGCATGTATCTCGCTACTCTAATGCTCCTTTAGAAACTCCTGTAGAAATCTATTGCATGATCTTCAAAGCACCATGATGCAAATGGCCAAGCATTCTAAGCCATAACTCACTAATATATTGTCTCTACACCTTCTCTTCTTGTGTTCTTAATGTTTCATAGTCTTCCACATCTAATTTGTAGAGGTTATTCATATGAACCCCGATCTGCTTCTCTTATCCCATGGCTATGTGTTTCAGAAAAGCCTTCCCTTTGTTGAAATGACATTGTAGCCATGAACATCCAACATATAAACTAAAATGAGATTCTTCTTCAGACACAGAACATACATGAAATCCTTGAGTTTCAGAGGGGAGCTAGACTCCCTTTGAAAATTAATTGTACCAATATTGGTCATGTTATACCTTCCATCATATCCCATCTTGATGTGCATATGGAGGTCCTTCTCCTCTAAGTCACTGAAGAATTCTCAATTGCTCATCATATGGATTGAGGCTCCGCTATCTAGATACCAGATACTACCCATAAACTTTCTCACCATACATGTGATGAGGGTGAAATCAAGCTCAAACTGTGAAGCTAAAGCTTCACCTTCCACTCTCCAAAGGGTTTCTTTCTCACCTTCTTGATGATCCTCATAAATGGATAATTACATGGGCTCATTTTACCTCCTAACCTAGTCAAATCAACCATTCTCTTATCTTATTGTATGATTTTCTGATTATATTTATGCTTAGAGGGTGAGTTGAGTTAGTTATTATTCCATGTAGCCTAACATGTATTTAATGCAGATTATTGATGGATTTCAAGGTCAAAGTCAAGGATCTAGTGGTCAAACTGTAGCAATAAATTGAAGTAGACAGAGGAGAGTGTTGAGGGATAAAAGGTGTCTTTTAACTCCTATTTATCTTCACATTAATTATCAATCTAGGTACGATTTTTTATTTCAAGAGTGTACTTAGTCTAAGGTGGCTATTTACTCAAGAGTAATGTTTCTAAATTTGCAGTACAGTGATTTAAATACAAGAGTAAATAGATGCTTGAAATAAAATCTACTTACAATTAAAAGAAACTTAACACTCTGAGACTTAAATCATTCACTCAGAAAACGATAGAAATTTATTAGTCAAGTATGCAGTAGTGATAACTCTTTCCTCTGTCAACTGATATAAATGAAATCAAACATAAACAGGATCCACAATTTGAGAACTTAGACAGCTATATTCAATGTTCTTTATAGTTGTTTATCTTTCAATCCACACTAAAGAAAATAACTGGAAATGGAAATTCAATTGGAAATGCTTACTAAAACACACTTGCTGCAATATCAATTAAAAGATGAAATCAAATCCTTGCAGAAAAGAATAGCGATTAAGTCTATTGAAAAACTGAACAACAAAGCTTAACTTTAGCGGAAATGAATTGAACAACAAAGCTCATCTTACAGAAATGAAATATTAATGGAAAGGAACAATAATACTAAATTATTGAAGATGAACAACAACACTAAATGGAAATAAAACGCAAAGCTAAATGAACAGCAATACTAAATTGAAATGAACACTACGAAATTAATAGAAATGAGAAGCAATACTAAATAAGCAGTAACATATAATGCATGGCAGAATCTGAAGTGAACAATGAAGCTTTACAACCAAAATGAATAGCATAACAATTTAAGTTGAAATGAATAATAATCTTGTTATGATGGGAAAAAATGGCAACACGATTCAATTGCAGAAGGTAATCATTAAACAAACCACACTTCTAGAAATCAGAAAGATATAATACAGAACAACAGCTTAATCCACCAGAGGCTAGGCCCTTAGCCGCCAGCGAATGCTGCTAGGCTACTTTAGATAAGGCGAATGAATAGAAACCTCCAAATTATATATTAATCATTGAACTTGAGTGACATTACAATATGATCGCATTCTCTTGGCACCACAAGTCTGTAAATCAGAATTACAATTTGAAATAATAGAGATCCATCCCCCTTCCTCCTATCCTATCTCTAATCTACTGACCCATTTAATTCTCTCTCTAATCATCCATCATGAATCCCCATCATCCCTTTGATCTCTGTTCTCATTTAAATACACAGAGAGCAGAGAGAAGTTACAACAGATATGATTACAATATGATTTCTATTACAAAATTGGATTTTTCTCAACAAATTGATAAGAAAGATCATATTTGAAATATCTTTCCATCAATCATTCAACAAGAACAGGTCAAATTTGGCATTGCAACTGGCATAATTTGGAAAACGGCAACAACAGTGAATCTGAGAAAAACGTCTTCAGAGAACCTTCTATTTCTCTTAGTACGGGCTGAACTTGAGAAAACTGCTCATTACAAAACTAATTTGGTCCGTTTTGAACAAAATCCATGTTTTATATTTTCCAGATTATTCTCCATTTGCCCAAACCATTCAATACAAAATTGTCACTTCTTATTCCAATGAATTTCTGAGTTGGCACATTTAATGATCAAATCTTCAATCTGGAAAATATCTTTGGAGGCTAAAATGGTGAAAATTTTTATTAATAAATAATCATTCATAAAAACATGCATATTAATCAATCTATTAAAAATAAAGGAGAAAAAATAATATTTATCCATAAGAGCATAAATTATCATAAAATAGAATTATATGATAAATTATGATAAATAACGTTATGAAGAATGGTAGAAATGGGTGGAATAAGCGTTCAAAAGTGATAATAATAATGACATATTAACAACCCAATAGAGACGACATATAGGAGGGAATCCCCCTCATTTATTGCTCATCACTTCGAATTCCCCTTCATTCAGCTGAGAGTACAAGCAGCTGAATCATTCATTAGAAGGTAGTCGGGCAAGTGGAAGATGATTGAGAGTTATCTCGATTTTTGGGAGCCAAGCCTCCCTAATTTTAAGGAAGCTGTTGGTACCTTTAGATGTATAAGTAGAAAGGCCTAGGGCCTCACTGGGGTCAATTTTTTTTTTGTTTGTGTAAACTCTGCTCAAATTTCGAGCGTACTATTTTATGACAGCTTTATGTAATCTTGTTGTTTTTTGATAATGAAGATGGAATCCTTTTTGAGCTAGCATTGAGTTACCTCAGAGGGTTGAAGCTCTTTGGTTAGGGCCCAATCTAAGTATCCAAGCTTCTCTTTACTTGTATTTGTATGCTTTACTTCAGTTTCTAGATTAGTTTGTTGTTAGATGTATTTCTCTTATGGTTAAGAATAGGTTGCTTTTGATGATTTAGTAGCTTGCTTCCATTTGTGCTTTCTGTAGTAGGTTAAGCAGTGATCAAAGAAGATTCAAAAAGGCTAGCAACAGTGCCTTGGCCTCTCTTCCTCCCTCTAGGACCATGATTTGAGGCAAAGACTCTCTTGTTGCCCCAAAAACACAGATTTTCCTCATTCCTAGGACTTCTAGTGTTTGCAGCTCTCTAGTAGGTTTATAATCTAGTTTTGTTTTGCTTTAGATATTCTTATCATGTTCACTTCTTGATTTTCAATAGTCCTTTTGCATGCTTTCCTTTATTATAGCATTTCCCAACATTTCCTTCTATACAACATAGTTTAGGCCATTTTAATGCAAAACTCTATTTTTCCTAGGATGCATTCATTTCATTGGTTGCTTGATTTTCTTGATTGACTGCCAGTTTCTATGTAGCAGATCTCTTCCAACATTAGGCCAGCTTACCAGCAATCACACCCTCCATCTGATCCATTCCCTATAGGTCTGCCAAACCTCACCTCAATTCTACCCTACTTTCCTTCATTTTTCATAGAACTTCTTCCTCTCTCCTTGAGAAAAACTAATTATATTTTTCTCTCCTGGTAATTCATGGTAGACCTTAGGCACCTTGACACCTCATTCCAACCTTCATCCACCTTTCCACCCACTCTCACACTCTCAAAACAATGAAAATTGCTCTCGGCCTCCTCTTGTAGGCCTCTTGTAGTTTCCCTGTTTTCCTCCTGTAGTTTTCTTGTGTCCTCCTGTAGTTTTTCTTGTAGGCTTTCTTGTGAAGGCTGAGTGTAGGAGAAGCCTCCAGAATGCCCCCTAAGACATCCTAGGACCCATCCACACCATCCTAAATCCTCCCAAGCTCCAAAACCACCCTCTAATGCCACATGTTCGTTGCCACACTCACACACAATAATTAGATGCATGTTAAATTCACATAAAAACACATAAAAATCCAAAAAAATGTTTTTTGCTTATTTACTTCCAGAATAGCATGGTTAGATGTTGTTTACTTCCTTGAGTAGGTAATGGAATTTCTTTCATAGTTTTCATAGTGTTTTTGGCAAAAGTAGAATTAGCTTGTTAATTAGGGTTTACTAGGTTTTGCTTTAAATTCCAGTCTTTCTCCTTTCTGTAGTCAGAATAGCATCTCTAGAGTAATCTTTCTTTCCTTTCATCACACATAGAGCTTCTTTTGAAATCTATAGAATTTGTCTTGAGCTCCTAGTGATCTCGCGCCGGTTGATTAAGTGACAACCTGCAGTGAGAACTAGTACTTGTGCATATAGCACTGACGCTTCCAAGTTTGTTACAAACTATCGGGTTGATAAAAGTAAAGTTGGTAGCCTAGGAGTTGCAACATTCTTACTGCAATACTGGCGCTCACCACTTTTTGGCACCGTTGCCAGGGAAGCGTCAGAGTATTCTATGATTACTGCTTTCTTCTATTTCCTATTGTAACATTTTGCTAACAGTTTATTTTGGCAAAAGTAGACTAGTCATTTCTTTTCTTTCAGTTCTACAATTCCTTGGTTTCCTTTTCAATTTTGTAAATTTCCATTCAGTAAGTTTATTTCAGCTAGTTGCAATATGTTTTGTTCAATCACAATTTTAGTTTCCGCAGGTACTTTCAGTGTGGGGAAAAAGAAACAAAAAAAAACCAAAAATATTTCCTTTCATGCCTCGTAGGAGTAGAGATAACTTAGGAAATTTTTTTCCCAACACCCCCAATGCTTCACACAGTGAACCTTCTCTCTTCTTCGGTGCCTACAATCAACAAGAACCCTTAGGTGAACATCCAGACATATTTGAAGAACCTATAAGGGAAGAAGAAGAAGAAAACATTCCTCTGGAGCCAATGGATGAAAACACAAATGCTAAGGGAAATAAAGAGAGAATAGAGGGAACCTTCCCCATTCGGGAGACCAATGGGGACACAAAAATGAAGAATATAAGTCCTTCAGCCCTACCTCACTTCCATGGTCTGATTAAAGAATATCCTGACACCTTTCTCAAGTTTGTTGTCATCTGTCGAACTTATGACTATGCAGAAGACGAGCGAAAGTTGAAATTGTTCCCTTCTACTCTCAAGGACACAACACTGCGCTGGTTCATGGGATTACTTGACAATAGCATCGCATCTTGGGCTCATATGCAACAGGCCTTTAATAACAAGTATCGAGACTATTGTATGTCAAAAGATACTAAAGAAGAAATCTTCCGAATGACCATAGGAAGTGATGAGTCCCTGGAAGACTGTGAAGAGAGGTTCCCGCTCAGTTACAAAAGGCCAGGTGTACACTTGACCCTGAGTCTCTGAAGTTGGTCTTGCTCAGGGGAATTCAGGAAGACCTTTCATACACCCTCCATTTTCTGGCCAGGGGAGACATCTACCAAATATCCTATGAGGACATAAATACTGTTTTTAGAAACCATTCTAAAGAAAATAGAAATAAAGGTAGGGGGATTCAACCCATAGCCAATACCTCTTCTTCCAATTCATCCATTAAAGGTGAAATTGGAAACATGCTGGAAGACTTCAAGAAGGAGATGCTGCAGACTCTTGCCATGCAAATGGATACCTTACATATCAAAAGAAAACAAGAGGAAGCAGAGAGGGATTTGGCTATTTTTTTCCCTAGATGAACCAGGAGGCATCCTAGGAATGAATGCCCATTGAGGTTTGTTTGGTCTGTGAAGAAGATCATTCTATAGATAAGTGCCCTTCCTTGCTCGGACTTAAATTTGTATACCAAGGGGCCGAAGGAGTCAAGGAACAGATCTATTACATAAACAAAAGGAGGCTTCATAGACCTAAACCATACCAGCAAGGGATGCAAGGGACATCTCAGTCATACTACAACCCCAACCAAGTCACCTCCATACCTTTCTGGGGCCGCCCTACTCACCTCCTCCCTGGTCCTTCACATCTCAATATCATGCCCAACCATCCATGCATTCATTTCAATCCTATGCTTAGCCGCAACCTCAGTGGAACGCATATCATCAGGGGTGGAGGCCCCAATACAACTCTCTTCTCGCTCTTCTGCCTCCAACACCTTCCCAACCACAATCGTTACCTTCTGCTCCACCAAGGCAACCCCAAATTCCTACCCAGCCAAATCCAAACTCGGACAACAAACAGGCTCAGTAAGTGTATAGTGGGGAACCATCATGCCCAACTTATGTTGTGGAGATTCAAGAAATTAACTTGCGATCTGGGAAATTTCTCCCAGATAGCCAACCTCCACCCAGGGAGGTTGAGGAAAATAAAGAGGAAGGCGAACCTAAAGCAAATCCACCCTTTCCTGAGAGACTATCCATGACAATCCAGCCTACCCGAAAAGAGACTAAACTCTTGGGAGAATTGAAATATTTGTGTGTGAAGATACCACTTCTCCAAGCCATAAAAGATGTGCCTATATACAATAGGTTGATCAAGGAGAAGTGCTTTAGGCATCCAGGAAGGCCCAAGAGATATGCCCCAACCATCAATGTCATAGGACAATTATTCGACCTGATGTTGGGGCAGATAATCTGTCCAAAATATCTGGACCCTGGAAGCCCAGTAGTTGATGTCCACATCAATGGCACAGTGATCCCACATACCTTGATTAATCTAGGATCTACCATTAATTTGATGACAAAGGACACAATGCTCAAACTTAACCTCCAAGGCTCCTTGAGGAAGAACACAACAATACTACAGCTAGCAGACCTCTCCACAGTGACCCCTGAGGAGGTTGTGGAAGATCTGATGGTCTCCATTGATTCTTGGGAATACCTTGTTGATTTCTTAGTTCTCCAGCCAAAGGCATAGCTCACTAGGAATCCTCTCATTCTGGGAAGACCGTGGTTGGCTACAACTAATGCCTACATCAGCTGCCAAGCTGGGAACATGACCATAAAGAACGAGCACATGTCCAAGCAGTTAATCCTATATCCTCCTACCCAACCCTTGTTATAACATGATCTACCTCTCTGGTTGGAGGAGGAGGATGAGGATGAATTTTATTCTGCACCACTTTGTACATTAGAAATCACCATGGGGGGGAAACGGCAAGATGAGAATGATATGATTGAAAATTTGATTTAGAATTAACCTCCCAGTGTATCACCATTAGAAGAAATAGTAAGAGAAACCCAAAACAACCCCTCAACTGATCTCTGTGTGGCCGACCCCACTTCTTTCCGTGTTAAAAATATAGAGTTCAGCCTAGAAAGAACATTGAAAATCAATCCATCCCTATTTACTTCCTAGGAGAAGGAGCTATGCAACACACTGAGAAAACATCTATATGCCTTCGCCTGGAGTTATAAGGAGATGAAGGGAGTGCACCCTTCACATGTACTCATCATATATACATAAAGAAATATTGCAAACTAGTCACGCAGCCTCAAAGGAGGATGAACCCAACACTTAAAGATATTGTTAAGGAAGAACTGCAGAAATTGCTTAATGTAGGATTCATCTATCCCATCTCTAATAGTGAATGGGTTTCTCCTTTGGTGCTAGTGCCAAAGAAAAATGGTAAGTGGAGGATCTTTCTCAACTATTGGCAATTGAACAAAGCCACTAAAAAGTACCATTTTCCTTTACCTTTCATTTATCAAGTGTTAGACGGTCTGACAGGAAAAAAGTTTTTCTCCTTCCTAGATTGGTTTAGCGGGTACAATCAGATTCAAATCAACTCGGAAGACCAAGATAAGACCACTTTCACTTGTACTTGGGGTAGCTTTGCATACTGGGTCCTTATTTTTGGTTTGTGCAACACTCCAGCCACTTTCCAAAGAGTGGTATTGAGTATATTTTATGAATTGGTTCATGATGCAGTAGAAATATACATAGATGATTTTACTCCTTATGGCTCTGACTTTCAAGAAGCTTTATCTAACCTAGGAAAATTTTAGATAAGTGTATTGAGATGAACCTATCCCTCAGTTTGAAAAAATGTGAATTTTTGATGACTGAAGGGACCGTGCTAGGTCATGCAATATCTCAACAAGGACTACAGGTGGACCCCAACAAAATTGCCATCATCTAAGGGGTCCCACCTCCTCAAAAGGTGAGAGATGTCAGAAGCTTCCTAGGCTTAGCTGGATCTTACAAGAGATTCATTAAAGACTTTAGCAAGTTATCCTCTCTTTTGTTTGGCCTCCTAGGCAAAGATGTTGAGTTCATACAGTCGAAAAACTGTCAAGAAGCCTAGATACCTTAAAGAGCAAGCTAGTGACTTCCCCAATTCTTAGAGGCCCAAACTGGGCCCTACCCTTTCATATTTACATAGATGCCTTGAACAAAGTAATAGAAGTATCCTTAGGACAAATTGATGAAAAGTTACCTTATGCCATATACTTTATAAGCAAAAACTTATCAAAGGCAGAGTTAAACTATATAGTGACCAAGAAGGAACTCCTAGCTGTCATGCATTCCTTTAAAAAATTTAGACATTATATCATGGGATATCAAACCTTTGTGCACACTTATCATGCTACAATTAGATATTTAATGAACAAACCAGATGTAAATCCTCACATTATTAGATGGTTGCTTTTACTGTAGTAGTTTGATCTGACCATTATTGATAGGCCTGGAAAAGAGAATGTTGTTGCTGACTTTTTTTCTAGAGTAAATTTGCCTGTAGGTGAAGAAGGAGTGGTGGATGACCAAATACCAGATGAAAACCTATTTCTTATATTATTACTCTCTCCATGGTTTGCTGATATAGCAAACTACTTGGTTTCAACACAGTTCCCACCACACCTATCCTCAAAAGAGAAGAGAAATATAGTAAGGAAAAGCACCCCTTTCACTTGGATTGGAGGCAATCTCTTCAAACTTGGCCCAGATCAGATCTTGAGAAGATGTGTCAGGAAGGAGGAAGTCTTTGACATCCTCCTGAACTGTCATGATGGGCCTTGTGGAGGTCATTTTGCAGCAAAAAGAACTGCCTTCAAGATATTGCAAGCAGGCTACTATTGGCCCACTCTTCATCAGGATGTGAGGAGATACACGAGCCAATGTGATCAGTGTTAGAGGATGGGGAAACCCACTCCAAAGGATAAAATGCCCATGCAACCTCAAGTGACCTTTGAGCCATTTGAGAAGTGGGGCATGGACTTTGTGGGGCCTATCAACCCCCCTTCAAAGTAGAAGTAGTACATCATTATGTGCATCGACTACCTGACAAAGTGGGCAGAGACAAAAGAAATCAAGGCAGCGATAGAGGAAAATGTAGCTGAGTTTTTGAGGGAAAACATATTCTACAAATTTGGGTATCTGAGAGAGTTGGTCACAAACCAAGGCAGTCAGTTCACTTCCAACCTGATTGAAGACCTGCTCACACATCATAATATCAAGCACAGGACTTCCACCCCTTACCATCCACAAGCCAACGGGAAAGTGGAGGTCACTAACAGAGAGCATTGGAAGGGGTCCTAACCAAGGTAGTGAGTAGTAGCAGAAAAGACTGGGCAGACATATTAGTTGAGGCCACTTGGGCCTACAAGACAACATGGAAGAGCATCACCGGGTTCACACCCTATGAACTGGTCTATGGGAAGAAGGCTTTACTATCAATAGAGTTTGAATTCAATACCCTAAGAATGGCAGCTTAGCAGGACCAAGACCTTAGCCATGCACAAAAGGAGATATTACTTTAGCTCAATGGATTGGATGAATACAAATTGCAAGCCCTTCTCAATACGGAGGTAGTTCAACTTTAGAGAAAGATATGGCATGACATAAATATCAGGGAGAAGTAATTCTAAGAGGGAGATTGGGCACTACTCTATGATTCAAGATACAAGGATTTCAAAGGCAAGCTGAGGACAAGATGGTTGGGAACCTACACTGTGGAGAAATGCAATGACAATGGTCTAGTTCTGATTAGAACCATTGATGATGAAACCATCCCCATGCTTGTCAATGAACATTGGTTGAAAGTCTACAAGAAACCCCTCTCCAAGCGAGATTTTATTGAATATTTGAACAAAACAGTGATGGTATTGGAGCATATCTTAGCTTCCACTTCACCCACTCATTGAAGAAAAAAGAGAAAAAATAAGGACTCAAGTGAAAACGTCCATGAGGTGCTTGAGTCCCATTATTGGTCTGAAAACCTCTTCTGAGGCGGCCCAGTGATGTCAAAATAAAAAATGGAAAAGAATAAGTTCCCTGGGTGAAACCTCCCTTGGAGGCACCCATGGAAGGAAATTAAAGTGAAAACCTCTCTCAGGTGCCCTAGTTGTTTTCAAAAAAAAAAAAAAAAAACAGAAAGAAAAAATGAATTTTTATTGCATCAGGTTTGCAGGAGGACTACAGGGAGTAGAAGAAGGTGCCAAGGGGACCTTGACATTCATACGAGCGTCCATCTCATATTTTCCACCCCTTCCTCCATCATTTTTAGCATCTCTTTCACCCCACTGTACCTCTTTTTCCAAAACTATGTTTTCTACAGGAGGCTCTGTTTTTTCTACAGGAGGCTCCTGTGGGAATTACAGAGAACCAAAAGTGTCTACAGGAGGTAGTTTGAGGGATAAGAAAATCTTCATGAGGAATCTATAATCCCTCTTATCATCTTTAAACCTCCTTGCCATCATTTCCAAGCCTGCATCACACTCCAAGCATCATTATTATTTTTTTTTCCTTTCCAAGAAAAAACACAGAAAAACTATTTTTCAGTTTTGAAAAAAAACAAAAATAAAAGGAGGAAAAAGCACCATTAAATTTACCTGAAGCTTACCTACTATCCCTCCATCATTCATCTCCACCTCTGGTATCATTCTCGAGCTCCAAGCACAGGGAAATAATTAAATTTTCAAGGGGAGAAGCAGCTAGAAGAGCTCCCGTAGGAATTCCTGTAGTAGCTGATCCCATAGAAGTCCAGCACCAGCAGCAAGGGAAAACACATCTGAAGGTTGAAAAGGCACATGTAGCTTAGTTCCAGCAAAATAAGAACCTGGAAAAACACACAACAACACATCAACAAGCAAAGACAGCATGCATGAAGGAAAATGAAGGCATGCAGCAGAGAAAGCCACAACACCTCATAGTCGATGGCAGCAAATACACTTGAATTACAGGTAAGTAGCTAGGTCACTCCTCTATTTTCATTTCTGTAATTAGGAATCATACAAAGGCAATGAGGTGGTTGAAATCGAAAGAGGGAAAGGTGGCCAGTTAACTTGGCCACCTTCATTTAGTTCACTCCACTTAACTGAGATATCACCATCACATGCACATAATCAACTCAAGCAAAAGATGCGAAGGACAGGCAGTGGGAGGAAGAGTTAACTCTGATGCAATAATGATGGGATGATTATGAGGGGGGTCATGATAACCAAGTAAGTGGGGACCAATGGTCCTAATCTAGGCAATGTACACCTTGCCAACTCAACACTCATAACTACAAATAGCCATAAAAGGTAATGATCACTCCTCCCCGCGCATTCTCACCGCCTTTTCTTCAATTTCTCCTCGTAACTTAGCCACACAGTAGTCTTCTTATGCCCCCATAGCCTCATATCCACCATTCTCCATCGATTTCATCCATATTTTTGCTCTTGACATCTTCTATAGGAGCCCTACAAGTTTTCTATAGGAGCACCTACAGGAACTCTATAGGAGGGACAACAGGCTTCTACAGGAGGGGTAGTGAGTCATTTTGGAGGAAATGTGATTTTTGGCTCAAATTTTAGTTTGAAGAGGTAGGGTTCATGAATGCCCTCTGTTGAATATCAAAATGTGAAAGAGTTGGTCTCAAATTGAAGATAAAATGAGTCTTTAAGAGGGTAGAAATACATAAAAATAAATAAATAAATAAATAAAAATATAAAATAAAATAAATAAATAAATAATACAAATGTTAAAAAAAAACACAATCCCCTCTATTTTTCTATTTCACTCAAAATTCTTTGTCTCCACCTCCATATCTAGTTTTTCAAAAGAAGTACAGGCGTTATGACAGGGGGGTTTATGAGAAAAGAGCCCACTAACTCCACTAGACTCCATGCACATACTCAAGTGGTGGAAATATTTACAAGGGAAAACTAGATGAATTTCTCTGAGAAGTTTATAGGGCTTGATGATGAAATTGCCCATGAATTTGCTCGCTCTCTAGTCCCTCACACAAGAAATCATGCTACTGTAACCATTAGAGGCCTCTCCATTGAAATAACCCCTGAATTCATCAGCAGGGTCACTACCTTCCCTCTTGGGCTGCCTTGGAGTAAAGATGAGAAAATAATTGGCCAGGCTGCCAAGAGGAAATTTTTCCAAGATAATGAAACCACTCTTGAAGAAAAAAATGGAATTAGGAGGTCTAGTGTACCATATCCCTGGGATGAGGTTAGTTACCAAGTGATCAAATACATTTCTTGTGACGGGAGACACATCATTGTTTATGGATATCATTTCAGAATCCTCCAAGAATTGAGATATGGCATGGATACCTCAGCACATCAAAAGCTCAGTATCCCTTACTTTCTCCTTCAGTGCCTCATTGACTCCAGCACCAAGGTACAGGAAGGAAATTCACAGCAGCTAGCTCACCATGGCCTAATCAAGAAGAAGCCCTCCATACCCTTACAATCCATATAGCATAGGAAGTTTTTAGAAATATGACAGTTGAGGATGACATCAAGGCAGTAACCTATGATGTCAATCCTGTTGTCAGTGAGGAGGGAGAACAACAAGGAGGAGAAGATGAAGCCAGTGGTGACATAAAAGAGCAAAAGAGGAAGGATGAAAGAAAAGAAATAGAGGAGGGGGGATTTGAAGAGAAAAAACAGGAGGTAGAAAAAGAGACAGAGCAGGAGGAGGAAAAAGAGACGGAAGAGGGAGAAAAGGAGGCAGAGAGGGCAGAGCAAAGAGAAGAGTCCCCTCAAACTTTGTAAAGAGAAGCAGCAACTGCCCTCATTGCCCTTAGAACACCAGTCAAGCAGAAGCAGAAGAGGAAAAGAAAAACCTCCATGTATTTTAGGGCAAGGAAGAATACCAGAATTAAAACAGGAAAACCTTAGCCCTCATTAAAGACTCCCATTAACATTGAAGATTCACCATCTGCCAAGGTGAAAGAATCTCCTTCGAAGACACCCATAACCTAAGGAGGACTACAAGTGTTAGGTCCCTATAATACTAGTGATTACCCCATTACTATTGTAGTTGTATCCCTTATTAATATTGTTGTGCCCCTATTGTCCCCATATTTTTATTATTGTGCCCCATAGGATCCCTCTATTGTGATTTTTGTGCCTTTATATTATTATTGTTAGGTCGGCTTGGTTATATTGTGACTCCTCAGACTCCTATATATAGAAAGGAGGTTTTGTCATTTGAATCATCCAAGAATTGTTCATTTATGTAATGTAAATAAGGTTTCCCCCTCAAAGAAACTGAATTCTAAGGTGTTAATATGTCTTTTCTATCTTTTTGTGAGCAAGTTTCATAACATTTGGTATCACAGCTTTGAATTCTAGGGTTTTACTGCTCCAAACAGGTCATCGTGGAATTTACACTATAACTTTTTTCTGCGATGTTTCAGATGCTACAAAAAAAACCCATTTGAGAAGAAATCACGTTGAACCTCGGGTCTAGATTTCAGAGCTTTTCACGTAATATTTGCAGAGATATGATCTAAGGAAGTCGATCTTTTTGCAGATTCTTGAATTACATTCCAAAGAGGTGACCTGGGGAAAATAGTCATAACTTTTGTTTTGAGCATCAGATTGAAATTTCGTAAGAAGCTATAGAAAGAGGATTGAATGTAGTTTCCTATGTATATTTTGCAAATCCTAAGGTCAAAACAGTGACACGTGGCACTTCATACAAGTTTTCTCTTCTGAAAAGGTATATAATTAGGTCATCTTGGGAGATTGTGCATAACTCTTTCTTGGAGAATCTAAATTCGATCAGACTGGTGGCATTAGAAAGAGGACGTAGAGGGTTACTACAAGTCACAAATTTAGAACTAAAAGATCTGAAATTACAAAGATACATCAAAGGCAATATCGAGCTCCTACAAAGTGAAAAAAGGTATGTAGATTTTTTTTAAATTTTTGCTTAAGCTTGGCTTGAAAAATTATTTTTAAGGAACTCAAAAGGCATAGTATAGCGTTATTATCGCTAATTGATGCCCTGAGGAAAGAAAGTGCAAGCACCTAGTAAGCAAGCTAAAAGCTCTAACATGACTTATGAAGAAGAGGAAGAAATGCAACATGATATATCAAAATTACGAGACCAAGTGTAACAAATGTCACTCACACAAAATGTAACAGAATCTAAGATGGATAGTTTAAAGAAAGATGTAGAAGCTAAGATGAATGGCATGGAAGCTAAGATGGATGATTTGAAGATAGATTTGAAGACAGGCATGGCAGATTTGAAGACAAATTTGACAAATTTTCTACAAGAAATACTTACTAATGGTGAAAGGGTAGTAAAGGAAACTCATGATGAGAAAAAAATAAATGTTAATTGATGAGCCCCGAATTGGGTAACTTATTGGGCTCATTTTTCTTAATTGTCCTTGTTCAATCCTCCATTTTTCATAGATTATGCATGTTTTTTTAGAATGTTTATGTTGTTTGAACGAATAAGGGTGGTCACTCTACTAGGGAGGCTAATGTGTGGTTATTTCAGGTTTTTTGGACAAGTTTTGGAGCAAAACCAAGCAATCATGGGACAAGTGACAACCAAGCTTGAGGTGAGGATTCGTAGGGGGGTTGTATCTGGCATTAAATGACCTTTCCTCGAAATCTCCACCCTCAAACTCCCAACTCAACAGACCACCAAAACGAATCTTAAAGGCAACCAAGCAGCTTTGGGAAGAGTGACTGTTTACTGCAGTTGGAACAGTCGAGTCCCTTGAATTTAGGAGGGCTGCTAGGCCCCTCGTAATGTATAAATAAGAAGGCCTCAGCCTTCGTAGCTTACTTTTGGAACTGTTGTAATTTTGCACAAGAGTGTTGTCATTTTTCCAGCTTGTTTTCTTGTAGCTACCGTTGTATAACTTTCTTGTGATGATTATTTTTGGATAATGAGAAGCAGTTCTATTTGGCATCAGCTTTGAGTTTTTTTATAGGAGCCTATAGCTCTTGGGGTTGGGCCCAACCTAAGAGCTAAGGCCTCCTTCATGTATTGTTATTTGTTTTTGTGTCTTTACAAAATAATTTTTGTTTAGTAGATTAACAAGTTGCTGATTACATAGGTCATGGTTAATGATCAAATAGGATTTTGCATGCTCAGATTTAGTTGATAGATTAGTAACAGGGAATATCTCTAGAAAAAGGTCATCAAGCACCTCTGATCTCACCTCTCCCTTAGTGGGATCGTGAGCTGGGACAAAGGTGACATTGCTGCCAACAAAAACGTTGTTTTGCTTTGTCATGCAATTCTTAGTGTTGGAATCCTCATTTACAGATGCTGATATTAGTAGTGTTTAAATGCTTTAGTTTATGATTTCTTAGTTGCATAGTTATTTCACGCATTTCATTTTGAATAAACTGCTATTCATTTCCTTTTTCTATTACTTAGGTCAGAATAGAGTAAGGTAACTAGGTCATAGGTTTTATAAGTGTTTGTTTGTTTACTTTGAAAAACCACTTGCAGAGTACCTGTTACCCTTCCTTGCTTGCACATAATCCATCCAACCTACCTATTTCATCCTTCACTTAGAACCCTTACCTTGCATATGCCTCATTCGCTTACTTTGCCATGATTCTCATCGTCTTGTGCAACATCACTTCATACCTCCTTGAACAAATCTAACCATCTGCACCACTCCTTAACTCCGTCCTCCAAGTCCTGAAATCCCCTACACGCCTATTTCACCTCCATACTCATTCCTCCACCTTTTTCCCTCCATCCATGCTCCAAAATCCCATTTCTGAACATCCTGTAGAAAATTACAGACATCCTGTAGAAATTCCAGACATCCTGTAGAACCCCTGCAGACTTCCTGTAGAAGCTCATGAAGGCGGTTTCTTGAAGGCCAAACTCTGTGAAACTATCAAGAAGGGTGATAGGGACCCCTTAGGCCCTCTCTAAACCTTCCTAACCTCTTCCAAGCATTCCCTCTCCCCAATCCACCTCTGCACAGTAAAAAGCAGTTAAAAATCGCATGCATGATAATTCTGACAACTTATTCAAAAATACAAAAAGATAGTTCTCTCAGATTTTGCTATAGACATAGCATAGATATATGCATTTCATCCTCTTAGAAGTCAATGGCATCTCTCCCACTAGCTTGCATCCTCTTTCTCGCATCAGTAGCGCTGGCTGGTAAAATTAGGGTTTACTAGGGTTTCCGTTTGCTTTCAGCTTTTCAGTTTCATTTTGCAGATAGATTAGCTTCCTTCGAGTTAGCTTCCATCCATGAGGTAATCATCCTCTTCTCAGAGCTCATAGAAGTTGGCTTGAGCCCCTAACAGACTTGTGCCAGTTGGCCAAGTGACAGCTGCGGCAAGAGCTAGTACTTGTGCATACAGCATCGTCGCTTCCAAGTTTGTTACGAACTACTGGGTTGATAAAAGTAAAGAAGGGAGTCCTAGGAGTTGCAGCATTGTTGCTGCAATACTGGAGCTCACCACTCTTTTTGGCGCCGTTGCTGGGGAAGCGTCAGAGTATTTGTGATTGATGCGTTTCTTCTATTTTCTTCTACAAACTTCTTCCAAGTAGTTTATTTCATTTCCATTCTGAAATTTCATTTCTGCAAAAGTAGACTTGACATTTCTTGCTTTCCTAGAGTAGCATTTCATTCTGCAAGTGTAGAGTAGTATTTCAATCCCGCAATTTCAATTTCGCAAGCGTAGCCTTGCATTTCATTCCTGCAATTTCAATTCAGCAAAATAGATTAGTTCTTTCCCGCTTTCATTTCAATTCAACATTTTCATTTTAGCAAGATAGATTTTAGATAGTTGCAATTCAATCTATTTTCAATTTTGCAGGTACAAGCAGGAAAAAAACAAAAGCAGCCAAAAATCTTTCATTTCATGCCTCGTAGGAATAGAGACAATACCAGAAAATTCTTACCCAACACCCCCACCACATCATAGAGTCACCCTTCTCTCTTCTTTGGTGGCCATGATCTAGAAGAACCTATAGGTGAACCTCCTGAGATATACGAAGATCCTATAACAAAAGAAGAGCAAGAGAACATCCCTCTTGAGACCATGGCTGAACGCAGAAATGGTATGGGAGATAACGAGAGAATAGAAGGTGCTTTTCCCATCCGAGAGACCAATGGGGACATGAAAATGAAAAACATAAATCCCTCAGCCTTACCTCACTTCCATGGATTGACCACTGAAGACCCTGATACCTTCCTATTTGAGTTTTTTTTCCTTTGTCGAACTTATGACTATGTTGAGGATGAGTAAAAGTTGAAACTCTTTCCTTCTACCCTCAAGGATGCTACACTCCGCTGGTTCATGGGGTTACCTGGAAACAGTATCACTACTTGGGCTCAGATGCAGCAAGCCTTTAACAACAAATACCTGTACTACTGTAGGTCAAAGGAAACAAAGGGAGAAATCTTTCGGATGACCATGGGAAATGATGAGTCTTTAGAAGACTACAAGGAAAGGTTCTATCTTAGTTATAAACGGGCCAGGTGCACACTTGACCCTGAATCTCTGAAGTTGGTTCTGCTCTGAGGAGTCCCTGAAGACCTGCTAGATACCCTTCACTTGCTAGCTGGAGGAGACATCTACCAACTACCCTATGAGGACATAAAGACTGTGTTTAGAAACCATTCCAGGGAAGCCAAGAAAAGAGGAAGGGGGAATCCACTTTCAGCTGGTACCACCTTCTCCAAGCATGAGTTTTCTAATCAGATGGAAGACCTCAAAAGTGTGATGAGACAGACCATTTCCATGCAACTTGATACCTTCCAGATTCAACAAAAGAAAGAGGAAGATGAGAGGGATTTGGCCATTTTCTGTCCCAGATGTACGAGGAAGCACCCTAAGAATGAGTGTCCATTACGCTCAGTAGAGGTGTGTTTCGTTTGTGAGGAAGACCACCCCACCAACCAATGCCCAACCTTGCCCGGATTTAAAGCCATGTACCTGGGGACTGAGGCGACTACTGAACCTCTCTACTTCCTCAACCAAAGTAGGCAACATCGGCCCAGACCTTACCAGCAGGGGATGCAAGGTACATCCCAAGCTTATTACAACCCCAAACAATCTACTCATATACCTTCTTGGGGCCCCTTGCTCATCCTTCCTGGTCCGCACCTCCTTTGTGGTCTTATCCATCTCAATACCATACTCAACCTGCTGCTCATTCGTTTCACTCTCATGTCCAGCCACAACCTCAGTGGAATGCACCTAAACTAGGGTGGAGGCCTCAATACAACTCTCCTCCCACCATTCTGCCTCCTCCACCAGCTCAACCACAACTATTACCTCCTGCTCCTCCAAGACAACCCCAGATGCTTGCTCAACCGAACCTGAACCCCAACAACAGATAGGCCCAGCAGGTATATACTAGGGAAACAACATGCCCTACCTATGCTGTGGAGATCTAGGAGATCAACCTGTGATCTGGGAAGGTCCTTCCAGAACGCCAACATCCTCCCCTAGAGGAGGAGGAAGAGAAATAGGGAAGTGAACCCAAAGCCATTCCACCCTTTCCTGAGTGACTAACAGTCACCACGCAACCAAACCCAGAGGAGACTGAACTTCTGGGAGAACTCAAGCAGTTGTGTGTGAAAATACCACTTCTCCAGGCCATAAAAGATGTACCAATATACAAAAAATTGATCAAGGAGAAGTGTTTTAGGCACCCAGGCAGGCGCAAGAGAGATGCCCCGACTATCAATGTCATAGGACAACTGTCCGATCTGATGTTGGGGCAAGTAATCTGTCCAAAATATTTGGACCTTGGGAGTCATGTAGTTGATGTCCACATCAATGGCACCATAATCCCCCATACCTTGATTGATCTAGGGGCTTCCAGTAATGTAATGACCAGGGACACTATGCTTAAACTTAACCTTCAGAGTTCCCTAAGGAAGACCTCGACAGTACTGCAGTTAGTAGACCGCTCCATCGTGACTCCCGAAGGGATTGTGGAAGATGTCCTGGTCTTTGTTGACTCTTGGGAGTACTGTGCTGACTTCTTGGTCCTTCAACCAAAGGCTAAACTTACTAGATACCCCCTCATCTTGGGAAGGCCTTGGTTAGCTACTGCGGATGCTTACATCAATTGTTGAGCTGTGAGCATGACCATCAAGAATTGGCCTATGTCTAAGCAGCTAGTCCTTTATCCTCCTACCCAACCACTGCTAGAACATGACTTACCACTTACCACTCTGGTTGGAAGAGGGAGATGAGGATGAGGTCTACTCTACACCTTTGTGCACAATAGAAGCCACCAGGGGAGGCTCTCAAACCGAGGATGACTTGGTTGAGAATTTGATTCAAAATCCACCTCCTAGTGCACTGTCATTAGAAGAGTTGGTGGAGGATACCCAAGCCAGTGCTCTAGTGGACCTCTGTGTGACTGATCCGACCTCTCCTAGAGTTAAGAGTGTGGAATTTGGCCCTGAAAGAACCTTAAAGATCAGCTCCTCCTTATCTCCCTCCTAGGAGAAGGAGCTGTGTAGTTTGTTGAACCACCATTTGGAGGCTTTTGCCTGGAGTTATAAGGAAATGAAAGGAGTCCATCCTTCGGTTTGTACCCATCATATTTACATTAAAGAGGATTGTAAACCAATCAGGTAGCCTCAGAGGAGAATGAATCCAGCCCTTGAAGACATTGTCAAAGAGGAATTGCAAAAGTTATTGGATGCAGGATTCATCTACCCCATCTCTGAGTGGGTTTCACCTCTAGTGAGTGGGTTTCACCTCTAGTGCTTGTGCCCAAGAAGAATGGGAAGTGGAGAATCTATGTAGATTACCAGGAACTCAAAAAGGCCACCAAGTAAGACCATTTCCCTTTGCCTTTCATAGATAAAGTGTTGGATGGACTAGCAGGGAAGAAGTTCTTTTCTTTCCTAGATGGGTTTAGCGGGTATAATCAGATCCAAATCAGCCCGGAAGACCAAGATAAGACCACCTTCACTTGTCCATGGGGTACCTTTGCCTACTGATTCCTTCCCTTTGGGCTATGCAACACTCCTGCCACTTTCCAGAGAGCAGTATTGAGCATATTTGCTGAGCTGGTTCATGATTCGGTGGAAATCTATATGGATGACTTTACTCCTTATGGGTCTAACTTCCAAGAAGCCTTATCCAACCTAGGAAAAGTTTTAAGAAAGTGCATTGAGATGAACCTGTCCCTCAGTCCTAAAAAATGTGAATTCTTGATGACTGAGGGCACCGCGCTAGGTCATACCATTTCTCAGTAAGGATTGCAGGTGGATCTTAACAAAATTTCTATCATCCAGAAGGTTCCACCTCCTCAAAAGGTGAGAGATGTTTAGAGTTTTCTAGGCTTGGTAGGATATTATAGAAGATTCATCAAGGTTTCAGTAAGCTAGCCTTATCATTGTTTAGCCTCTTAGGAAAATATGTCGAATTTAAATGGACTAATGACTTCCAAGGGGCTCTGGATGAGTTGAAAGGTAAGCTAGTATCCGCCCCAATCTTGAGAGGTCCAAACTGGGCCCTACCTTTCCACATCCATATCGATGCCTTGAACAAAGGCATAGGAGTAGCCTTAGAATAGGTTGAGGAGAAATTTCCATATGCCATATACTTTGTTAGCAAAAACCTGTCCAAGGCAGAGATGAACTAAATGGTAACTAAGAAAGAGTTCCTGGCCGTAGTCCATTCCTTAAACAAGTTCAGACACTACATCATTGGTTATCAAACATTTGTACACACTGATCATGCTGCGATTAGATATTTAATGAATAAACCTAATGTGAATGCTCGTATCATTAGATGGTTACTTTTGTTGCAGCAATTTGATTTGACTATTGTTGACAAGCTGGGTAAGGAGAATGTTGTTGCTGACTTCCTATCTAGATTGGATTTCCTGTAGGTGAGGAAGGGACAGTGGATGAACAGATGCTAGATGAACACTTGTTTGCTATCTCAGTACTCTCTCCATGGTTTTCTGATATAGCAAACTACTTGGTCTTAGCACAGTTCCCTCCGCATCTGTTCTCAAAGGAGAAGAGCAGAATTGTGAGAAAGAGTGCCCCATTCACTTGGATCGGGGGAAACCTATTTAAACTCGGCCAAGATCAGATCTTGAGGTGTTGTGTTAGGGAAGAGGAAGTATTTGACATCCTCCTAACCTGTCACGATGGACCATGTGGAGGCCACTTTGCAACAAAAAGGACCGCCTTCAAAATCCTACAGGCTGGCTACTATTGGCCTACTCTTCATCAAGATGTCAGAAGATACATAAGCCAGTGTGACCAATGTCAAAGGATGGGGAAACCTACTCCAAGGGATGAAATGCCCCTCCAACCTCAAGTGACTTTCGAGCCATTTGAGAAGTGGGGCATGGATTTCGTGGGACCTATAAACCCTCCTTCAAAGCAAAGGTCTAACATCATTGTGTGCACCGACTACCTGACAAAGTGGTCAAAAACGAGGGAAATCAAGGCAACGACAAAGGAGAAAGTGGCTGAGTTCTTAAGGGAAAACATCTTCTACAAGTTTGGCTACCTAAGAGAGTTACTCACCGATCAAGGAAGCCAGTTCACCTCCAATCTGATTAAAGATTTTCTCGCTCATCACAAGATCAAGCACAAGACTTCCACCCCATATCATCCCCAAGAAAATGGACAAGTGGTAGTCACTAATAGAGCGTTGGAAGGGATTTTGACTAAGGTGGTGAGCAGCAGTAGAAAGGATTGGGTAGATCACCTAGTTGAAGCCACCTGGGCCTACAACACCACTTGGAAAACTATGATCGGTTTCACACCTTATGAGTTGGTGTACGAGAAGAAAGCTTTGCTGTCCATAGAGTTTGAGTATAACACATTAAGAGTGGCAGCTCAATTGGACCTAGATCTCAGCCATGCTCAACGTGAAAGATTACTGCAGCTGAATGGATTAGATGAACAAAGA
Source organism: Pinus taeda (assembly GCA_000404065.3). Taxonomy (NCBI): domain Eukaryota; kingdom Viridiplantae; phylum Streptophyta; class Pinopsida; order Pinales; family Pinaceae; genus Pinus; species Pinus taeda. Next base: position 25,592 of record APFE030952673.1, on the reverse strand, counting down.
ATGCAGGCCCTCCTCCACTCAGAAGTAGTTCAACTTCAGAGGAAGATATGGCATGACCGGCACCTTAATGAAAAGCAATTCTAACCGAGAGATTGGGCACTGCTATATGACTCAAGATACAAGGATTTCAAAGGAAAGCTGAGGACAAGATAGCTAGGACCATATGCAGTGGAGAAGTGTAATGATAATGGCTCAGTCCTTATCCAGAGCATTGATGAAGAAGCCATCCCCATGCTTGTCAATGGGCATCGGTTGAAGATCTACAAGAAACCTCTTTCCAGGCAGGAGTTCATTGAAACTTTGGAAAAAGAAATGCTGGTAGTGGAGCAGGGCTCTTCCCCTATTCCACCCACACTTTGATCATCATCAAAAAAAAAAAAAAACAGAAATAAAAAAGATCCTTGGGTGAAAACCTTTCTGAGGCACCCAGGGCAAACAGTGAGGGTGAAAACCTCATGGAGGCACCCCAACTGTCCTTAGAGAAATAAAAAAATGTGGAATAAAAAGATCCTTGGGTGAAAACCTCTTTGAGGCGCCCAGGGCAGACAATGAGGGTGAAAACCTCTTTGAGGCGCCTTCGCTGCCTCACAAAAGAAAAAAAAGAGAAAAAAGAGAAGAAAAAAAGAAAAGAAAAAAAATGAAGAAAAAAAACAGAACTATTCTCTGTGAAGTAATTGCAGGTTGCAGGACATCCTACATTGCAAGAAAGGAGGGTGTGTAAAACGAGGATAGGGGTCCGTACCAGGCTCAAGGACACCCCTTCAAACACCCCCTCCATGGCCACTCACCTCTCTTAGGATTTGGTCACATTCGGGTTGACATTGGGCCTTCTACAGGAAGTTCTGGGCTTTCTACAGGAAGCTACAGACTTTTCTATAAGAAGCTACAGGCTTTTCTACAGGAAGTCCTGAATTTCTACAGAAACATCCTGTAGAACTTTCAGACGAGTCAAATTCAAGTTTGATAGGGAATCTGATGGTTGGGATTAGTTTGGTAGAGCTGAGGCCACACCTCTATCCAATCCAACACCATGTGGCGCCCTATTCCATCTCTTGACACCTCTCTCACCCTCCTGGTCATGTGTTCCTGCACAGTCATTTCAGAAACCCTGCTTTCCTCAGGTTGACAACAAAGAAAAAGAGGAAAAATTCAAGTAAAAAAAGCAAGCAACAAAGGCTCGCACACACTACGCGTTCAAGCTCCACCTAGACTCTTCATTAGTGAACATGCCCTGTTTGTTTAGCCTGCATCCCAGGAGGAGAAGCAGCTACAGGATATCCTACAGGAATCTTGTAGCAGCTGATCCATCTAGAGTACATACTATGGAGTCAATAGCAGCTGAAATCGACACAGGGAAAATGCAACAAGCTCCACTCGGACGTGAACACCTCCTCAACAGCTGAAGTCGTGCATACAACATCAGCCAATGAAAGAAGGAGTTCCAACGCCTGTGCACGAAGCAGCAGTGAGCAAACCCATCATTCCACGTCCTGAAACCTACAGAACACATCCATGGCCACACAGGTAAGTGTCTAACCTTACTCGTCAAATTGCATAGATTATACTCTGAAAACTACATGTCTGTGAAATGGTGCGGATTGAACGATTCGGTGGCTAGTCAACTTGCCACCCACAGTCAGTTGAATGGCCTCATGGGATCTGAACAAGCTTGGTTACGCCAAAGAGACAGGCATCCGACACGTGGGAAGTGTCCAGTCGGGAAATCGGCGGACTGACAATGGTGGCGGCGGTTAATGGTAGAGGGGAAGTAATGGTGGTCGGAGACACATAGGAGAATGATGGTCGTGATGTTGGCTAATGGATCGACCTGGACACCTCACCCCCTCACCAGGAATTATGCCATAATTCAAAATTGCTCGGCTGAGAACTCACTATGAACCGCTGTCATTTACACTTGCAACCGTTTTCAGCAAAGTACGTGTCCTTTGCCTCCGCAATTTGTTAGCCCGAGCTCCTCAGCACGTTTCAAAATCCTCCTGTGTTCCAGGCTTGTTCAGAAGTGTCGTGACGTCCTCCAGTACCCGGAAAAGCTCTCTACAGGAAACACAGCATAGCCTCCCAGAGCAGAGAAACCTCAACTGCCTGCACTGAAATTGGAGTTTCGAAGAGAGGTAGGATCGAAAACACCATTCCCATGCATGATATTTTGAAAGGTGGTAAATTAAACTGTCTGGAGTAGGAGAATTAGAAGCAAGTCTGCCTGTGGGCTAAGAACAATAGTTTGCCTGTATGATACATGGAATTTTTCAGTTCGTTCTGCGTCAAGTTCTCCTCCATGATTCCTGTTAAGAAATTCCTCCTATAAAAATGATAAACCACTGTGAGGGCTAACTTGTGCATGAAGAATGTGACTTTTATGTGGTTGAATGCATGCTGGGGACGAAAATTAAGCTCTGCACTCTGTCTATGGGAGTCTAATTCCCTGTTGACAGTCGAGTTTTGGGCCAATAGCAGTGTAACCAAAGAATTGGTGCAAAGTGAAATATAAACACCTGAGGGACATTGTCTTCAAAGTTCAGGGGAAGAAACCATAAACAGAATACCCTTTCTGATCGGAGCACAAGCCAAAACAAAGTACTCTCACCATGCTAGGAGGGTTTATCAAGAAGGAACCCTCAGATTCCAGAAAATTGTGTGAACACCCCGCAATAGTGGACCTCTTCACCCGTGCCAACTGGATGGCATTTTGTGACAAAATTCAGGGACACGATGATGCAATAACGGAAGAATTCTTGCTTTCTCTGCAACCTAAATCAAAGACACTAGCCACTGTGAATTTTAGAGGGTTGACCTTAAAGCTAACCCCTGAATTCATTAGCCGAGTCACTGGCTTGCCATTCGGGATGCCCTGGAGCAAAGAGGAGAGAGGACTAGGCCAAAAATCTAAGAAAGAATTCTTCCTACCAGAGGAACAGTTTGCAGAAGATAAGAATGGGGTAAGGAGGGCTAGTTTACATCCTCTATGGAGTGAAGCCAGTCTCTAGATTATGAAATACATTACCTGTGAGGGGCGGTTCAGTATTGTTTACAACTATCATTTCCAGTTGCTAAAAGAACTAAGACATGGGTTGGATCTACCCCCAAAGCAAAATTTAATCATCCCCTATTTTCTCTTGCAACCATTGATTGAATGTGGCACAAAAATGAAGGAAGGGACACCAGATCAACTAGCCCATCATGGGCTCATCAAGCTTCTGGTAGAGGATGGCCTCCATACCTACATTGTCCCCCTCTCCTGGGAAATTTTCTGCAATATGTCAAAAGATGATGATATAAGAATTCTGGCCAAGGAACTCAGCTCATCCAGCAGTGAAGAAAAGGAAAGCCAAGGGTAAGGGAACCCAGGACAGACCACCACAGAAAGAACAAGAAGAGACACAAGAGAAAGGCCAAGCTGCCGAGCCCAAAACTGTGGGTGGAATAAAGGCACAAACACCAAGGGAGAAACGATTGCAAATTAGGACAAATAGGACTGAAAAATTCCAAGAAAGTAAGGGCACACCCAAGGCAACCACAACAAAATTGAAAGACAAGACACCCGTAGCCAAGCAGACCAAAACAGTGAAAACCGTTTCTACAGGAAGCCAGAAAAAAATCAGCACAAGATTTTCTACAGGAAGTATGAAGGCAGAAAAGAAAAAGGAGAAATCACCCAGAATCTTGGCCAGGGAGGCAGCAATAGTGTTGGCTGCCTTAAGCACAATCCCAGAGCAAAAACAGAAGAGAAAAAGGGAGCCTTCTATGTATTTTAAGGCAAGAAAGAGCACGAAGATAAAGACTGGCAGAACCCAGCCACCGTCAAAAGAACCAATCATGATTGTAGACACCCCAACTACAAAAAAGGAGAGGTCTCCCTCCAAGGCATCCATCACTTATGAACGGGGAAGCCCGAAGACATCCACCTGGAGAGAAAGAATGAAAATGTTTGACACAAAGGCCTCTCTATAGGATGTTGAGAAAATTCTACAGGATACATTGGCTAGGCTAAAGGAGACCGAAGAGTTGGAAGAGAAGGCAACTACATCATCCCAAGAGGAGGAAAAGACTGAGAAAATTGAGGACCCAAGCCCCCAGCCCAACCTGGGCTCTAACTACAACTTGCTAGAGGCGGGAAGGATAATTCCCCAAAAATTTGCAGTGCCGCTCTTCTTTGCACTAGAGGAAGAGAGAGTGAGGACCCACACTTGGATGAAAATCGCCAAGTCCAAGGGTGTGGCAGATATAGGTCCTTTGGAGGAACAACTCAAAGAGGCAAGGAAATAATTTTCTTTGGTACGACATATAGAAAGCAGCCAGCGGGCCAAGCTCCAAGAAGAAAATGAGCTGCTCTAACAACAGCTACGGTTACAGGGACACCTTATGGAGGATAGGCCCCACACCTTGAGCGGACAATAGCAACAGGAGGAGCCCACAACAACCAATGAAACACCTGATGAACAACAGAGAAGGGAAGGTATGCAGGCTAAAATTGAGACACTGAGTCAACAACTACAGGAAAAAGAATTGCAAGCAGGCCTGGAGATACAGCCTTTGAAGCAGCAGGTACAAGAAAAGGAGGCCCAACTGGCCTGCATGGCTAGTTGGGCGATGGAAGCTCTGCAGTGTAGGTAGCCGGCCAAATCCTACACCTTATACCTCAAGGATCAGTGGTTGCAGTTTTAGATCAACACTTTGGCACAACGAGGTATCACTCCATTTCAAAACTACTCTCAATTCATGGCTCTATATGACAGCAGCTCATCTGAAGACAAGGCCAAGCTATCAGAGTTTTACCTACACAACTTGGCCCTTCGCAACATGAACTCGTGGGACCCTAACACTATGGTAGGGGACATACAACTTATGGCCATGGCCTCTTGGCTAAATCATGAAGAAAAGAGAGCATCAGAGGTCCAAAACATTATGAACAGAGAGCTACAGGAGCCACTCTTGATTAGAGCAGAACCGGAAGATCCTTTAGCATTGATATTCGCCCACCAGCACTTGGCCAATGACCCTCAAGCCCTACCAGATTAAATGGGATGACAAGCCCAAGCCATAGCCCATTTTGAGGACATGGAGAGACTACTGGGGGATAACTGTGTTCATGCTTGCTCCTGGAGGTGGAATTCACTGACCCACAGCCTAAAGATTAGAGAATAGCACACCCTCACAAGAATGAGGGAGGCCTTGGCAAGGGTGCCTCTCTACAAACAGTCCATGCAGAATCTTCAGGCCAGTTGGATCGGCCTCAAATTCAGTCCTCCCTTGCTTTTGGGATTATTAGAGGGAGTCAAAGAAGAGGAGCAACACAAGCAGTGGGAAGAAGTGGAAAGCAACGCATGATTTCATGACCGTGAAGAAGATATCACTTCAGAGGCCTAGGATGTGAGGGAGGCGATCAAGGCTATCCAGGATGATGAGTTGGACTAGTTGCTCAGAGGATGAGCAACCCATTTAGCAGGGGGGTGATGATGAGCCCCGAATTGGGTAACTTATTGGGCTCATTTTGCCTAATTTTCCTTGTTCAATCCTCCATTTTTCATAGATTATGCATGTTTTTTTAGTATTTTTATGTTGTTTGAATGAATAAGGGTGGTCACCCTACTATGGAGGCTAATACGTGGTTATTTCAGGTTTTCTGGACAAGTTTTGGAGCAAAACCAAGCAATCATGGGACAGGTGACAACCAAGCTTGAGCTGAGGATTCATAGGGGGGTTGTCTTTGGCATTAAATGACCCTTCCTCGAAATCTCCACCCTCAAACTCCGAGCTCAACAGGCCACCAAAACGAATCTTAAAGGCAGCCAATCAGCTTTGGGAAGAGTGACTGTTTACTGCAATTGGAACAGCCGAGTCCCTTGAATTTAGGAGGGCTGCTAGGCCCCTCGTAGTGTATAAATAAGAAGGCCTCAGCCTTCGTAGTTTACTTTTGGAATTGTTGTAATTTTGCACTAGAGTGTTGTCATTTTTCCAGCTCTTTTTCTTGTAGCTAATGTTGTATAACTTTCTTGTGATGATTATTTTTGGATAATGAGAAGTAGTTCTATTTGGCATCAGCTCTGAGTTTTTTTATAGGAGCCTGTAGCTCTTGGGGTTGGGCCCAACCTAAGAGCCAAGGCCTCCTTCATGTATTGTTATTTGTTTTTATGTCTTTGCAAAATAATTTCTGTTTAGTAGATTAACAACTTGTTGATTACATAGGTCATGGTTAATGATCAGGTAGGCTTTTGCATGCTCAGATTTAGTTGATAGATTAGTAACAGGGAATATCTCCAGAAAAAGGCCATCAAGCACCTCTGATCTCACCTCTCCCTCAGTGGGATCGTGAGCTGGGACAAAGGTGACATTGCTACCAACAAACACGTTGTTTTGCTTTGTCATACAATTCTTAGTGTTGGAATCCTCATTTGCAGATGCTGATATTAGTAGTGTTTAAATTCTTCAGTTGATGATTGCTTAGTTGCATAGTTATTTCACGCATTTCATTTCGAATAAACTGTTGTTCATTTCCTTTTGTTGTTACTTAGGTCAGAATAGAGTAAAGTAACTAGGTCATAGGTTTTTATAAGTGTTTGTTTGTTCAGTTTGAAAAACCACTTGCAAAGTACCTGTTACCCTTCCTTGCTTGCACATACTCCATCCAACCTACCTATTTCATCCTTCACTTAGAACCCTTACCTTGCATTTGCCTCATTCGTTTACTTTGCCATGATTCTCATCGTCTTGTGCACCATCGCTTCATCCCTCCTTGAACAAATCTAACCATCTGCACCACTCCTCAACTCTGTCCTCCAAGTCTTGAACTCCCCTACACCCCTATTTCACCTCCATACTCATTCCTCCACATTTTTCCCTCCATCCATGCTCCAAAATCCCATTTTTGAACATCCTGTAGAAAATTACAGACATCCTGTAGAAATTCCAGACATCCTGTAGAACCCCTACAGACTTCCTATAGAAGCTCACGAAGGCAGTTTCTTGAAGGAAAAACTATGTGAAACTCTCAGGAAGGGTGCTAGGGACCCCTTAGGCCCTCTCTGAACCTTCCCGACCTCTTCCAAGCATTTCCTCTCGCCAATCCACCTTTGCACAGTCAAAAACAGTTAAAAATCGCATGCATGATAATTCTGACAACTTATTCAAAAATACAAAAAGATGGTTCTCTCAGATTTTGCTGTAGACATAGCTTAGATATATGCATTTCATCCTCTTAGAAGTCAATGGCATCTCTTCTAGTAGCTTGCATCCTCTTTCTTGCATCAATAGGGCTAGCTGGTAAAATTAGGGTTTGCTAGGGTTTGCGTTTACTTTCAGCTTTTTAGTTTCCTTCTGTAGATAGATTAGCTTCCTTCAAGTTAGCTTCCATCCATCAGTTAGTCAACCTATTCTCAGAGCTCATAGAAGTTGGCTTGAGCCCCTAGCCGACTTGTGCCAGCCAACCAAGTGATAACTACGACAAGAGCTAGTACTTGTGCATACAACACCGTCGCTTCCAAGTTTGTTACGAACTACTGGGTTGATAAAAGTAAAGAAGGGAGTCCCAAGAGTTGCAACATTTTTGCTACAATACTGGAGCTCACCATTAATCATGATTTCATAGACTCTAACATTGGATCTAAGAACCACCATATTCCAAAAATCGATATGAGGAAGTTTGATGGCAATGATCCCGCAACATGGATACTACATATGGAGCAATTTTCCGATCTCAATAATGTGCAAAACACACAAAACGTATGTATTGCCACTTTATATTTGGAACCAAATCAGTTTGTATGCTATCAATGGCTTTTCTCTCGTAAACAAATTGTCACTTGGGAAATTTTTATGGAAGAATTGACAACACATTATGAGGATACAAAAAGAAACACTTTTTTTAGCCAACTGATAAGTCTCAAACAAAAGGGTTCAATGATTGATCACATTGAGGAATTTAAAAAATTGAACATAAGGATAAAAGATATTCCAGAAGAGCATATGATTGATGTGTTCATAGGGACATTAAAGGATAATATCCAACATGTGGGTCACCTTTGGGAACCTCATTCATTGGAGAAGGCATTCAGGTTAGGAAGAAAAATGGAAAGCAAAATTATGGCAACCAGGAAGTCTAACACTCACAACTATAAAGATGGAAGTGTTGTTTCCCCTAGCCTTCCACAACCTATAAGGTTGACACCACAAGAATTGGAAGAAAAAAGAGAAAAAGGGCTTTGTTACAGTTGTGATAGAAAATACATTAAAGGTCATAAGTGTGTTGAGAAGAAATTATTCTACATAGATTGTGAAGATGAGGAAGAAATGGAACAAGAAATGTCAAAAGAAGAGGATATACTCCAGGAACAAACCCTAGATAAAGAAGTAATGAATCCAACCATATTTTGTAATGCATTGGTTGGAATTACAACTCCTCAAACTATCAAGATAGAAGGGCATATCAAGAAGAAAAAGGTAATAGTGTTGATTGATTCAGGAAGTACCCACAATTTTATTCATTTTAAGATAGCAAAAGAATTGAATTGCTTCCTATATCCAGCACCAGAGTGTCAAGTGATGGTTGCAAATGGAGGAACGATAAATTGCTTTGGAAAGTGCCATAATATCAAGCTATCCATGGGAGAATGTGTATTGAGTAGCCCAATGCTTTCCATTCCAATGGGAGGTGCTGATGTTGTACTAGGAGTCCAATGGCTACAATCCTTGGGTACATAGCTTTTAATTTTCAAGAACTTTTCATGAAATTTTCTGCAAAAGGAAAGGAAGTTGAATTAAGGGGTATTGCAGGGAAACCAAGAAAGATAATCAGCTCTAACAGTATGACAAAGCTTCTAAAAAAGGAACAAAGAGGTGTAATTGCAAAATTATGTTCGCTAGATGTTTCCACATCGAAATCATCTATTTCTCTAGATCTCCAAAAAGTCCAGGACAATCATTCCAAGGTATTTGAGACTCCCAAAGGTCTCCCACCTATTCGTGATCATGATTATGCTATTCATATGATTCCAGGAAGTGTTCCTCCAAACATCAGGCCGTACAGATATCCCTATGCCCAAAAGAGTGAAATTGAGCATATGGTTGCAGAAATGCTAGAGGCTGGTATAATTCAACCTAGTCAAAGTTCTTTCTCTACTCCAGTAGTATTTGTGCACAAGAACGATGGATCATGGCACATGTTTCTGGATTATAGGGAGCTCAACAAGCTCACTATTAAAGATAAGTTTCCCATTCTTGTCATTGATGAATTACTGGATGAATTGCATGGATAAATTTACTTCACCAAGTTGGATCTATGTTCAGGATATCATCAAATCAGAATGAAGATTGAAGACATTTCGAAAACAACATTTAGAATTCATGAGGATCATTATGAATTTTTGGTCATGCCTTTTGGCCTTGCCAATGCACCTTCTACATTTCAAGGTTTGATGAATTCCATTTTCAAACCCTTCCTTAGAAAATTTGTGTTAGTATTTTTTGATGATATACTAATCTACAACAAGTCTTGGAAGGATCATGTTGAACATGTTGACAGGGTGCTACAACTATTGGAGGAGAAACAATTGTATGCAAAAAACTCCAAATGTTTCTTTGGAGTACAAGAGGTGGAATATATAGGTCATATTGTATCTCATGAAGGTGTTAAGGTAGACCCTAGCAAAAGTAAAGCCATTAAGGAATGGAAAATCCCCACATCCATAAAGCATCTGCAAGTATTTCTTGGGTTGACAGGGTATTATCGCAAGTTTGTTAAGAGTTATGGGAGAATAACAACACCTCTAACAACATTATTGAAGAAAGATGCATTTTCATGGACTCCAGAAGAAACAAAGGCCTTCGAACATCTTAAACAGGCAATGTGCCAAGCACTGGTCTTAGCTATGCCGGACTTCACAAAATCCTTTATTGTGGACTGTGATGCTTCAGGAAATGGAATTGGTGTTGTTTTAATGCAAGATGAAAGACCCATTTCTTTCGAAAGTCGTCCAATCAAGGGAAAGTATTTACACAAAGCTATTTATGAGAAGGAAATGTTGGCAATACTACATGAACTTAAGAAATGTGACCCTACCTAATGGGAAGACACTTCAAGGTAAAAATGGATCATGATATACTTAAATACTTTTTAGAACAAAGATTATCCTCTGAATAGCAACAAAAATGGGTCACAAATATTTTTGGTTATGAATTTGAAATCATCTACAAAAAAGGGAAGCAAAATGTTGTGGCAGATGCACTCTCAAGAAAGGATGAGGA
>APFE030952673.1:1240-15079 GCA_000404065.3 Pinus taeda | reverse complement strand
TTATATTGGAACCAGAAGCAGTCACAGAAACAAGAACTCGACAGCTACGAAATCGATCAATTTCGGAGTATCTCATCAAGTGGAAGAACTTATTCGCTGAATATTCCACATGGGAGGATGAGAATTTTATATAGAAGCATCCAGAACTACTCAAGAATTGAGGACAACACTTTTTGAAGGAGAGTGGCATGTTAGGTCCCTATAATACTAGTGATTACCCCATTACTATTGTAGTTGTATCCCTTATTAATATTGTTGTGCCCACATTGTCCCCATATTGTTATTACTATGTCCCATAGAATCCCTCTGTTGTTATTTTTGTGCCTTTATATTATTATTGTTAGGTCAGCTTGGTTATATTGTGACTCCTTAGACTCCTATATATAGAAAGGAGGTTTTGTCATTTCAATCATCCAAGAATTGTTCATTTATGTAATGTAAAGGAGGTTGCCCCCTGGAAAAGGCTGAATTCTAAGGTATTAATCTATATTTTCTATATTTTTATGAGTTGGTTTCATAACAACAATATCTTCTACATGGAAGGGAAAGGAAATTCTACAAGACCTGCAGGAGGCTAAAACAGTCCTATAGGAGACACTATCCAAACTATAGGAGACACAAAAACTTGAGGAAAAGATAGGAGGACAACAAGAGGTGAAAGAGGAAGCACAAGAGCTACAAGAACCTGACCCCCAACCTATTCTTGACTCCTATTATAGACTACTTTAGGGAGGCAAGATAATCCCATAGAAATTTGCAATTCCACTGTTTTTCGAATTGGAAAAAGAGAGAGTGAGAACACATAGGTGGATGCAGATAGCCAATTCCAAAGGAGTTGAGGATATTGGCTACATGGAAGACAAACTTAGGGAAATAGGCAGGGAACTGAGTTCTCTCAGAGATAGAGAAGCCATTACAAGAAGCCACCTTGAGAATGAGAATGAATTACTAAGGAGGCAGCTGCAAGAGAAAGAGACTCATTTGGCATACATGGCCAACTTATCTATAGAGAATTACAATGCAGAACACCAGGCAAATCTTATGGCCTCTATCTGAACGATCAATGGCTTCAATTACAAATAAAAACTTTGGCACAAAGAGGCATAATGCCTTTCCAATACTACAGGTAATTCATGGATTTGTGTGACCAAAGCACCTCCAGGACAAAGCAAATATGGCATAATTATATTTACACAACATGGCCCTCACAAACCTGAATGTGTGGGATCCCAATGCCAAGCTACAGGATCTGCAATTAATGGCCATGGCATCATGGATGAACCATGAATAATTGAGGGCAGAAGAAATGAAAGGATTGTTAATAAAGGAGCAAAATGAACCATTGATGATAAGAGCTGAGCCATTAGAAATTATGACACTCATTAGCACACACAACCTACTTGCCAATGACCCTCAGATTGCCACTAAATATCTAGCTAATCAGGAACAAGCCATTGCACACTTTGAAGATATGCTTAGGCTACTTGGGGATGAATGTGTGCATGCATGCATGAGAAGATGGAACACCCTACCCCAAAGCTTGCAGATCAGAGAATACCATATCCCCATGAGGCTGAAGGAAGCATTGAAAATAGTGCCAATGTACAAGCGCTCCATGCAAAGGCTAAAGGTCAATTGGATTGGCCTCAAACTGAGTCCTCCACTCATATTAGGCATGATAGAAGGTAGAAGAGAAGAAGAAGAGGAGCAGTGGACGGACATATAAATAAAGGCAGGATTTTATGGAGAACATGAGAAGACCACATCAGAAACCTAGAATGCTAAAGAGGCCACTAGGGCCATGAAAGACCAAGATATTGACTAGGTTGCTCAGAGGATGAGAAACACCTTCAGTAGGGGGTGATGATGAGCCTCATAAATGGGTAATTATATGGGCTCATTTTACCTCCTAACCTAATCAAATCAACCATTCTCTTAACTTATTATATGATTTTTTGATTATATTTATGCTTATAGGGTGAGTTGAGTTAGTTATTATGCCATGTGGTCTTAACATGTATTTAATGCAGATTATTGATGGATTTCGAGGTCAAAGTCAAGGATTTAGTGGTCAACCTGCAGCAATAACTCGAAGTAGATAGAGGAGAGGACATATAGGAGGTAATCCCCCTCATTTATTGCTCCTCACTTTGAATTCCCCTTCATTCAGCTCAGAGTACAAGTAGCAGAATCATGCACTAAAAGGCAGTCGAGAAAGTGGAAGATGATTGATAGTTATCTCGAGTTTTGGGAGCCAATCCTGCCTAATTTTAAGGAAGTTGTTGGGAGAATCAGATGTATAATTAGAGAGGCCTAGGGCCTCACTAGGGTCAACTTTTTTATTTCTTGTGTAAACTCTGCTCAAATTTTGAGCTTACTATTTTATGACAGTTTTATGTAATTTTGCTATTTTTTTATAATTAAGATGGAATCCTTTTTAAGCTAGCACTAAGTTACCTCAGAGGGTTGGAGCTCTTTGGTTAGGGCCCAATCCAAGTAGCCAAGCTTCTATTTACTTGTATTTGTATGCTTTACTTCAGTTTCTAGATTAGTTTGTTGTTAGATGTATTTCTCTTATGGGTAAGAATATGTTGCTTTTGATGATTTAGTAGCTTGCTTCCATTTGTGCTTTTTTGTAGTAGGTTAAGCAGTGATCAGAGAAGATTTAGAAGGCTAGCAATAGTGCCTTGGCCTCTCTTCCTCCCTCTGGGACCATGATTTGAGGAAAATACTCTCTTGCTGCTCCAAAAACACAGATTTCCTCATTCCTAGGACTTCTAGTGTTTGTAGCTCTCTAGTTGGTTGATAGTCCAATTTTTCTTTGCATTAGATCTTCTTTATCATGTTCACTTCCTGATTTGCAATAGTCATTTTTCATGCTTTCCTTTCTTATATCATTTCCCAGCATTTCCTTCTATACAACATAGTTTAGGCCATTTTAATGCAAAACTTTGTTTTTCCTAAGATGCACTCATTTCATTGGTTGCTTGATTTTCTTGATTGACTGTCAGTTTCTATGTAGCAGATCTCTTCCAGAAGTGGGCTAGTTTACCAGAAATCACACCCTCGATCTGATCCATGCCCTATAGGTCTCCCAAACCTCACCTCAATTCTACCCTAGTTTCCTTCATTTTTCGTAGAACTTCTTCCTCTCTCCTTGAGCAAACCCAATCATCTTTCTCTCTCCTGGTGATTCATGGTATACCTTACACACCTGAACACCTCTTTCCAACCTTCATCCACATTTTCCACCCACTCTCACACTCTCAAAACAACGAAAATTTCTCTCGGCCTCCCCTTGTAGGCCTCTTGTAGTTTCCCTGTTTTCCTCCTGTAGTTTTCCTGTGTCCTCCTGTAGTTTTTCCTATAGGCTTTATTTTGAAGGCTGAGTGTGGGAAAAGCCTCCAAAAGGCCACCTAAGACCTCCTAGGACCCATCCACACCATCCTATATCCTCCCAAGCTCCAAAACCGTCCTCTAACACCACCTGTTCGCTGCCACACTCACACACAATAAATTAGATGCATGTTAAATTCACATAAAAACACATAAAAATCCAAAAATATGTTTTTCGCTTATTTAATTCCAGAATAGCATGGTTATATTTTTTTATTTCCTTGAGTAGGTAATGTCATTTCTTTCATGGTTTTCATTGTGTTTTTGGCAAAAGTAGAATTAGCTTGTTAATTAGGGTTTAATAGGTTTTGTTTTACATTCTAGTCTTTCTCCTTTCTACAGTCAGAATAGGATTTGTAGAGTAATATGCCTTTCCTTTCATCACACATAGAGCTTCTTCTAAAATCTATACAACTTGGCTTGAGCTCCTAGTGATCTCGTGTCGACTGACCAAGTGACAACTTGCAATGAGAACTAGTAGTTGTGCATATAGCATCGATGCTTCCAAGTTTGTTACAAACTATCGGGATGATAAAAGTAAAGTTGGTAGCCTAGGAGTTGCAACATTCTTGCTACAATACTGGCGCTCACCACTTCTTGTGTGGATACTTTGTGGAATAGTGCCCTAGTTCATTACTGTGAAATCACTTGATCTTAGACAAGTCTTTCTTCTTGCCCCCTTAACCAGATTCTACTTTGGATTGGGATTTATTTCCTTTCCCTTTCTTCTCCTTTCCATCCAAGGAACACTTCTCCTCATCCTCAAAATTGGATGATGTCTCTTATTTAGTATTCCATTTGATCTGATCCTATACCAAATCCGACCAAAGGTATTCCCAATTTGGTATCTTCTCCCTCCCATTTACTGAATCCTAGTAGTTTTGCTAGCTCTTGTGAAGGCCTAGAAGGGTTAGGTTTATGAGATCATCCTCCACAACAATAACTCCAAATCCTCCAAGTTCATCACAACATTGTGTGAACTAACTCAGGTTATGTTGAATAAATTCAGTCTTCTACATCTTGATATTCTGAAGCTTGTCCTTAAGCACCAGCTTGTTGTGGTCACTACTATTCTGAAAAAAAATTCTCAGTGCTTGCCAAATTTCATATAGGGTTTCTTTCCCATGGATATTGGAGACTATGTGATCCTTCACACCTTCCAATATGATTCTCCTCGCCTTGGCTACACACTTCTTCCATTCTGCTAGAGTTTGAGCATCAACTTCTAAATTTTTTTGGATATCATTACCAATGAATTCCTTCAACCCATTATCTTCCAGCACTACCTCCATCCTATCCTTCCAAGCAACATAATTCAAGCCACCCTCAAGGACATACTCAAGCCTCAGTCCATAAAAAGACATACTACTAGCTCTAATAAATTTATCTTTCAAATTCGATGCTCCTATTAGGACAACTTTTAATTCTCTTCTCTAATGTGAATCTTGCTTTGATACAATGTAGAAATTCCTACGTAGATTCAAAACTTCTCATGAAATTTACTAAGTCATAAAACTTGAATATACTCTACTCATCTGGAACAAGCAATTCACGATCGAGAAAGGAAATCATAAACATGCAACATGAATCAATAAAAAAACATGGATAATTATCTAGGGAAAGAAATTGCTTAAAGCCCCTTCCTATCCATATTTCATTAATAAAAAAATAGAGAATAAATACAATTCTTTCTCAAGCCTAAGTAACCTATGCACTAGTATAATCTATCTCACTACTTCACAAACTGACCCTAGCCAACACTTAACCAATTTTCTTGCATTTCAAGCTCCTATTTCCTTTTGTTGTTCCTTAAGGAATTAGCCCCTATTAATTTTGAAATTTCTCCATGAGAATTGCGTAATTCCTGTAGGCCCTTATATGACTGCATGCACCACCTGTACACTTCGAATTAGTCTACAATTGATAGTACACTTCCCTTCAACTCCAATCTGAACTAGGTAGCTTGATTTATCAACATGCATCAATTAGTTTGGGTTGATTTATGAGTTAACCAATTGATCACTGAGGTACACACCCCACTACTGGACCCTCGACTAGTTCTGTAACAGTTAGAACTAGGTAAACTCACAATAACTCAATTTAACTAAAATAGATTGCTCGAGATTAACAGTCAATCATACTAAACTAAAATCAAGTTTCTCCTACTCGGATTAACTCAGTGAACTGAGTGAAAAGTTCCATGTCACCTTAGTTAACTACCTCCAAGTATTTTACTGAAATTGAAATTAGAATCTTAATATAGTTTGACCAAGGCAAAGTCAAAACTAGATTTTCTTGCTACATTTTCAACAGAAAGTAGCTCAAATGTGGATGAGCATATTTTTTTTACATAACTGTAGAATGGGTGAATATGAATAGCCTTAACAACATCAAGAGAAGGAAATGATAAAACTCTTCCATATAAAGTTATAGGTCAAGAAGGAAAAAATTGATGCTCTATTTGACTCAAGATCACAAGTGAATCTCATAGTAGTATATCTAGTCATAGAACTAGGACTAGAGTCTCATGACCATCCTAGCCCATATCCATTGATTTTTCTTAATAAGGAGGTAGAGAAAAAGGAAAACAAATAATGCAAGATCAAATTTTCTATTAGTGTTAATCCTATTAACGATGTAGAGTTGGATGTAGTTCCACTTGATGTGTGTGGGATTGTATTTGAGAGTACCTACTTGTACATACAGTTGGGAGTCCCTACATGTGCATGCAAAGATCCAACTAGTACTACCTCATCAAGGATGGAAAATCCTTCATCATCAATTCTCACAAGGAAAAGTCAAGGATCTCACTAGTAAGTTCCAACCAGGCCAAAAACTTGATCAATTCTAACAAGAAGTATGCGATACTTTTTTTTAAGAGAAAATCAATTTGTAGAAGATTCCATGAGAGTTAAGTCATCCCTAGAGGTGTTAACTAAATAACATAAAAAAAAAAATAGAAGAGTTTTGATAGAAAAACAAGGTTGTGTTCTAATATCATGAAGGGATACCACCCATGAGGCTAGTGCACCATGAGATCTAGTCGTTTCAGGACTCTTTGTAGCCAAATATTTGGTTGTACAAGTAGTTTTTTAGAAATGAAAATTTGTTGAAGAAGTAATTGCAAAAAATATTGGAATAAGGTATCATTCAAGCAATTACCTCGCCATGTGGGTCACCCATCAACTGTGCCAAAGAAGGATAGGACTTTGTGGATGTGTAATTATTACAAGGCATTAAACAAAATTACACTCAAGAACAAGTGCATCTACCTAGGATAGATGATCTATTAGATTAGTTGTAGAAATCCAAATCTTCACCAAGATGGACTTGAAGTCACGATATCACCAAGTTTAGCTTGAATTAAGAATGTACATGGAATACAACCTTCAAAACAAGAAAATGTTTGTTTTAGTGGTTAGTCATGTCTTTTGGCCTATGTGATGCAATAACTATGCTCATGAGGTTAATGAATGATATACTATGCCCTTTTATAGATCGATTTATTATTATTTATTTGGATGATATGCGGCTATAAAATGCTACCTAGAAGAAACACATCTCGCATATGACGTAGGTGCTAGAGACATTGAAGAAGCACCAACTGCTAGATAATCTAAAGAAATTTGAGTTTGCATGGCAATATGTGGTGTATCTAGGATATGTGATAGGTGGAGTAGAACTAAAGATAGATCCTATGAATATGGAGGCCATCATGAAGTAGCCAGTTCCTACTAATGTTTATAAGGTTAAGAGTTTCATTGGAGAAACATAGTGCTTGAGGAAATTCATAACCTCATTTTCAGTAGTAGTGACACTACTCCACACCATAACAATAAATGGAAAGGTTTTTTAGTGGGGAAAGAGTTTGAAGAGGGCCTTGAGTAGTTAGATAAAAATATCAATCAAGAACCAGTTTTGGCATTACCGAACTTGTAGTAGTGCTTTTGAGTGGAGACAAATGTGAGTGGCTATGTCGTGGAAGAGATATTGATGTAGGGGGGAATGCCTATACGTTACCATCCTAAAGTATACCATGGGGTGATTGTCAACTACCCAGCCTATGAAAAGGAGCTCCATTCCTTGGTGCAAGGTTTGAAGAAATGGAAACACTATCTGATGAGAAAGGAAATATTAATCCATGATTGGTCACTAGCCACTCTAGTACCTATAGTCCTAGAGTAAGCTACAACTAACTAGGCACTAAAAGTGGATGGGGCTTCTACAATAGTTTCATTTAGTGATCCAGTACCAGAAGGGTTGAACAAACAAGTTGGATGACATGATTTCTAGGCCACCCACATCAAAGATCGTCGCTTTGGAAACTATGAAGCACATGGAGCCATTCACCCATGATTCATATAAATAGGCATATATAGAAGAACTTCAAGGATGTTTTTTTCTAGTTTCATATCCAAATTCATGTGCATGATGGTAAAAATACAATTGACTACCATCTCCATAAACAATTAATATATAGGATAGATAAGTTATGTGTACTTAAAGGTGAGTGACTATAGCTAACTAGAGAGGCTCACACCTCTAAGTTTGCATGGAACTTCGGTGTAGGATAGTGGCCAACTTGCATAGGTATGTGCACTAGCCCAATACATAAGAAGAAGTAGCTAGGTTCATAAGAGGATGCATGCTTTGTTGTACCAACAATCCTAGTAACAAGAAACAAGGTCCAGATCTTTCCTTTCCTAAACTGAATCATGCTTGGTAAATCATTTACATGTACTTTATGGGAGATTTACCAACAACTAGGAAAGGAAATGACTACCTATTCATGGTAGTTGATAGGTTTAACAAGATTAGTAGTTTAAAGCCCTATAAAAAATCATAAATGGGAAAGAAGAAGAAATTCTTTCTTTGGATATATTTGGGTGCACTTTGGAATACCAAGGAACATCATTTCATACAGGGACATGAGATTTCTTAGTTCATTGTGGACTACATTAAGGAAGAAGATGGAAACGAAGTTGAAGAGGTCTACAACATTCCATCCATAAATAGATGGGAAAATAGAAGTAGTTAGCATGGATTTGGTGCAACTTTTGAGGGGTTGCAATCAAAATCATATAAATACATGCGATATATATATATTTTAATATATATATATATATATATATTATATATATATATATATATATATATATATATATATATATATAATATATATATATATAGTACACACACACACACACAACCACACACACACACACAAACACTTATAATAGGGCATCCCAGAATGTTTACTATTAAGTCCTTGTTTGAACTTGTTTTCAATATTTTCCACCTTCACCTTTCGATATTGCATATGGATAATAGGGAAGAGTGAAGGAGGATCTCACAAAGGATTCCTTAAGGGAAAATAAATTTGTTGATAATATTAGGAAGATCCATCTAAAAGGACAGGAAACGCTATATAAGTCACATTAGAATATAAAGGCCATGCATGATCAACATATAATAGAGAATTTATTCAAGGTGGGAGATAAAGTATGGTTATAATTGAATAAGGAGAGGCTACAAGGTCTTGGTAAGAAAATAAAGACTCTACAATATGGTCCCTTTGAGATATTGGAAAAGTTTGGAGGTAATTCCTATAGACTCAATATACCCTGATATATGCACATTTACTCAATGGTGAATGTTGAAAATTTGAAACTCTATGAGCTTTCCATGTTAGACCAGGGAGAGGAACAAGTCTTCCCTTCTCTAGAGGATTTGATGCCATATGCTCAAGAAAAGTTGAAAAAGGATATATTTTTGTAGAGTAGGTTTAGAATTATAAGATAGGGGTAGCATGACCTTCAATAAATTGGGTTGAAGTGACAACCTCCAAGCAAGGTTAAATGGTACACCAAGGAGATGGTAGAGTAAAATATTCCTCACCTCATTTAGTAAAAAATTTTGGGGACCAAAATAATTTAAAAAAGGTTTGGCATGATTTATATATAATCATTATATTGGATTAGAGTGGAAAAATTGAAGGAATCAACTTGCAAGACCATTTTTACTAGTGGGCCCTAATTTGACGAATTGGAGTCGAAATTTTTTTGGAAGCAGTTTGAAGCATTAAAAAATTTTTTTTGGGCACACAACTTTTCTTCTTAAATTATACACTCACATACCTTTCTAACAACACAAGAAATACTTCAAAGGAAGTACGTATGCAAAATTTATGCCATCTAGAAGTTGACCTTATTGTTTTGACCACCATAATTTGAAAGGATGTCATCGATCCCCATTATTCATGGAAAGGGGAAATTCATATCCTCATCATGAAGAAGAATATAGAGGATCCAATTTTGTAACTCTAGTTAAGAGTTGAAATATTCAAACTTAATCACTAGTAGGCTATCGGGTTTGTTATAATTAGGTGCTAGGAGGAAAGGTGGTTCCATTTTCTTCGAATGCATTTTGTTCTATAGATGAGAAGATTAGCTGAGAGTGGATATATAGAGAGAAAATAGAGAGGGATTGTGTACTGTAGAATCCTACGGGCCACAAATATCAATCCTTTGTTCTCACATCTATTTCAATTCATAGAAAGACATAGTAGAGCAGCCTCACCTTCCAACTTGGTTTTCTCCCGTAAGGGTTTACAAGATCATATCTTGTGTTCATTGTGGTTTGTGAGTTTTATTTTCTTGTTCTCTATTTTCAATATTTTATCTATTGTATGCAAAATTATAACACAATATATAACAAATATAGAACTATAAGGAAAAATTAACCCTCATAGAATAGGTTTCATATTTTAAATATAATTTTATCATATCTATTGGAACAAAATGTCTAGTGGAATATCCAAGTCATTTTACAAATCATTTCTCCATTTATTCACCCATAGCATCTTCACAACTAATAATTAGAACAATACAAGATGACGACATATTTGTTGGTTATTGGAAAGGATGAATACCTATATAAGTTTGTAGTATATTATAAACCAAAATAACATTTACAAACTTTCATATTGGATCCATAACAATTACACAGAGCACATTTGAACTTAAGAAACTTGTAATTATTTTTTCATCAATAAAATTTCTAGAAACAATGTAATTAAATAACATTCTTTGAAAACAAAATAAAAAACTATTTATGTACAAAATAGATGATTAGCAAATCAAAGAAGACTGGGTGTTTTCCAACCAACTATAGGTAGTTCATTGAGGAACTCCACCCCATATCTAATCTATGATACCACTGAGGTGAGGTAGGAATAATGACTTTGTGTCCAGTCTATAAGAAATTCAAATTCAACCAATATATCATTGAATGCAAAGTTTTGTAAATTATAGAGAAATAATAGGAACCCATAATACATTTTGTTCACAACACATGATCACTTCCTTCTCTACTTTCTAGCCCTCCAAAATTCTCAGTCAACTTGTGATTCATCATATTTTCCACCGATGTTAAACACCTCAAAGGAAGCCAAGCAATTGTCCCCCATATAACTAAATCCTTACTACATTGAATAGGATACCATGAATTACATCATGGACACCAATATGAAGGATACCTACCAGAAAAAAATATATCTTTATCAGGTTTTCAAGGTAGGGAAACTTCTTCACCAAGGAAAATAGTTCATTAGGAGCCAAATTTATCACAACTTTCCCCATATGATTATGGAAATTAATGAAATGAATACCATTTCTTCCCGAGGGAGGAGGAATGATCTAGGTGGATATTAGTGGCCACTTACCTCTTCCAATGTATCAATGGTTCTCTATCTTGTTTGAAGCTTTTCTATGGTTTTTTGGGTCCCAAAATTCCAGAGCCATTTTGAGGCCACAAATGATTATTTTAGCAATTCAGGGGCTAGGAAATACCTTTCCCCAAACCAAGAATTGTAACCCTCATATAATTATTTCCAATATGTTACTATGCACCCAAAATAGACATTGTCTACAAACTTTATGACCCCAATAAGTTTGTGTACCAACTAACCACCTTGATGTCTAGATACCATTTGGCACTTTGAATCTAGAATAGCTTCTGTTCACAACACATGATCACTTCCTTGTCTGCTTTTCATCCCTCCCAAATTCTTAGTCAACTTGTGATTCAACCATATTTTCCACCAATTTTAAACACCTCAAAAGAAGCGAAGGAATTTCCCCCATATAACTCAATCCTTACTACATTGAATAAGATACAATGGATTTCATCATGGACACCAAGATGAAGGATACTTACCAAAAAAACATATAGCTTTATCAGGTTGTCAAGGTATGGAAACTTCTTCACTAAGGAAAGTGGTCCACTAGGAGCCAAATTTATCATAACTTCCCCATATGATTAGGGAACTTAATGAAATGGATACCATTTCCTCCTGAGGGAGGAGGATTGATCTAGGTCGATACTAGTGGCCACTTACCTCTTCCACTGACTCAATGGTTCTCTATCTTCTTGGAATTTTTTCTATCGTTTTTTGGGTCCCAAACTTCCAGAGCCATTTAGAGGCCATAAATTATGTTTTTTGGTAATTCGAGGGCCATGGAATGCCTTGTCCCAAACCAAAAGATGTAATCCTCATATATTTTTTTCCAATATGTTACTATGCACCCGAACTAGACATTGCATGCAAAAATTACACCCCCAAGAAGTTGGTGTACCAACTAACCACCTCGGAGCCTAGATACATTTTGGAAATTTATCTTATAGGGTTACGATTTTTGACCTCTATGGTTATTTAATTATGTTAAAATGTCATTCTTTCAACTTCTTGTAATAGCTTTTGTGAATGAGTGTATCTACCTTCTCTTTCCCTTTAGATATAACTACCAAAATTCTAGCTAGTTTGTGTTCTACAATATTCTATTATTTTATTTATTAATGGAAGTTACATTTTAACTATATTATTGTTCTTTCTATTATATTTCTTTGTGTATTTTCAATTTCCTTCCCTTCCTTTCATTTCATTACATGTACAACCCAAATCATATTTCTCTAGCAAATATATCATAGAGTTTGAACACAACAACTTAATATTGACCCTTTAAGGGATAAACCTTAATCCTAAAATTCAAAGATGCTCCAAGTTATGTGAAGATACTACAAGAATACTAATAGCCTCTAGTGACTCTAAGAGAGATAGATATCAAGTAAAAATGATGAGAGGGACAGAGAGAGAAGACTACTGCACACTCTTTCGTAGTTACAGCTTAATACAAGAAGAGTGTTGTATGATCATCTCCAACATTATCTCCATCATTGTAAGCCTTGGTGACAAGAGAAAAGTCCAAACTAAGACATTCTCTTTCCTTTCCATAGATTTTCCTAGTCTTTCTTCACGAACTCATGAACCCTAGTTGATGTTCTCATTTATTAAGATATTGATGGATCAAATCCTATCTATTCATGCTAGGTTTAGTATTGGTTGTAGGGTTAGATGGGGTCAAATGGGCCTCATAATTAGGTACAACACAAGGCCCCATCTAACATTTCCTAGGAATATTATACCTCTCCTTCTGCAATTAATAACATTTTTTTATCTTAAATAAGTTCTTGGGAAGGTTAGAGATGTTTATCCTACTTTGTGTGCCTAATGTATTTATGATGTGGGATATTAAAGAGATATAGTATAAATAACAAGGATATCTAATTAGATAAGTTTATGGGACCTATCCCCTACCGTAGGATTACAAAGCTTGTATGGCTTAAAAAACTTATTAGACATCCTTATAGCTTCAAGGTCACTTAGGGAACATGATCTTCGTTTTTAGGGATTTTGGAGGGAAAGAAATCCTCTTCTCAAGGAGGCTTACCCTAAACCATTTTGTATAAATAAAGGGCTTGATTATCCCATTAGGAGTCAATTTTTTTCGATTGGAAAGTCAACAATAATTAGGTTAGTATAAGCATTAGTATAGAAGTTCCATTTCTACAAATTTTCATTTATAAGTACATTTTTTGATAAATAAAACTCATCTTTAGTTCTTAGACTGTTATCTCTTTAGAGATATGATCCTCCTTGGGTTAGTGTCCATCCTAGGTGCTCAAGAGTCCTCTTTTTACTCTTATCTTTTATGCATTAGTTCAGTTAGTTATTTATGCGATTTCATTTTTGAACATTTTTTTAGGGCTAATGAGTTAGTTTTATTACAAGTCTTATTATGCATGATATTCTAGTAGACCTCGAAATAATTATTTTATGTAGTTGACATTTCTTTGCATGCATCAGATTACTTTAGTTTTTGTTCATCATTTATGCGTAATATCAATACACAATTCCCTATTTTGTAGAGCTATAGGAAACCCTACAGTTAACACCTTTACTAAATAAACTTTTCCATCACTAGATAAAGAAACATAACTCATACTTCCTTCAAACCATATCCATAGTGCAATTGTTATGAAACCAACTCAAGAAAAGATAGAAAAGATAGATCAACGCCTTAGAATTCAGCCTCTTCGAGGGGG
>APFE030952669.1:0-15240 GCA_000404065.3 Pinus taeda | reverse complement strand
ACTATTGAACTTGGGCCAAGCCCCAACTAGCCAACACATTGATAAGAGGATCAACCAAGAATTTATTATGTGGTCAGTCCAGCTCCTCAAAAAACTGCTCAAATGTAACAACTTTGGTTAAAAATCCACGTAAATATAAAATATGAGACCATGGTCATGAGGCACATATTCCAATTTGAATGGTGGTAAAAACATCCTAGTGGGTGTTCATTTTGGTTGTTATGGCTAAAGAAAATTGACAAAGGCAATGACAACAACTTTGGAATGGAAAAATGACATTTTTGGCACATTTATTTATGCAAATAATGGAAATTAGGAGAAAAAGGAAGGTGAAAGGTCACATGTTGCAATTGAGAAGGAGAATGAAAGAAAATAATGGAAACTGAAGAAAATAGATGCCTCATTAATAAAAAGCCTTTTGAGGATGAGCTGGCAAGATTGTTTCCCAAATGTTTTGTCAGTTTAGTTTTGGAGCTCTCTTGTTTCTCTCTCTCCCTCTCACTCTTGGACACTTAGAGTTTTCTCAGATCAGTTTGGCATTGGATCAAAAAAAGAAAAGAAGGCAAGAGGAAGGAAAGAGAAAACAAGGAAGATAATGATGAAGAAACTACATGAGGATTCCTTGCAAGTATTGATTTACATGTGTGTTTTCCTTGCTAGATTTAGCATGTATGGTATTGCATGTGGTCCTTTTCTATTATGGCATGGGTTTTGCCACGTTTGAAAATGGTTTCAGCCTAGCCTTGCCATTTCGACATAGCAATGGTGTGATGGGGTTGTCATGTTTTGGTTGAGATGGATTGCTCGATGGATTCAAAACTGAGTGAGGTGGATCTCTGAGTAGTGGAACACATGGCCTAGTAACCCTTGAATGAGACTTTGGATTGTGGTAAAGGTGGATTTCGTGTTGCCTCTGTGCACCTAGGAATCCTTGACCTGTGAATGGCGAGATATATGGTAAATCCTAGAGGTGGTTTCCATTGATTAGGCTTAGGAATCCTTACTCGTGAATGACACTATGTACGGTAAAGCCTATAAGGTGGACTCTTGGTTTAGGGCCGAGTGATCCATGGATCGGACTGTGGATTGCAATAAAGCTAAGAGACTTCCTAGGAGACAAGAAATTTCCTGACGATGTAGGTGGAGAAATCTAATGGAATCCATGCTTGTTCTGGCCTAGTGATCTGGTGGAGATCATGGTAATCCCTATTATTATATGTTTATTGTTTTGGCCTAGTGATCCAGTGTGGATTACTGTAAATGCTCGTTTTTATTCGCTGAGGGTGAGGTGATTTAGCCTTAGGATATCTTAGTTGGTTCTTTTGTTTTGAGTCCCGCATTCATACTCGGAATATGGCATGGGGGTGAATGGCTAAAGAGAGAACTCGCTCAGCCATTATATGGTTGGGTGCAACATAGTAGTGCCATCCCTCACTGGATTTTGCACTCTTTAATAAGAGGTTATTTCCTTGACATCTTATGTGTAAATGTATTATTGTATATGTGGATTCTAAGGTTGATATAGCATTGATAATTATGTTGTTGTTATGTTGGTTATAAGCATGTTTTATGATAGTGATGATGTATGGATCTCCTCATGTTTTGATTTGTAAATGAATGAATAATGTATCTATTACATAATAGATGATAATGCAACTAATGATATAATGGAACAATGATTCTTAGTGATTATCATATAAGTATGAGACCCCTATGCTAAAATTTGTTGTTTACACCTGTAGATTACATATTTGTGACATGTTTGATGAAATGCTTGTCATGACTAGTAGGGGTTGACTATAGACCTTGTCCTTGTTTTTGCAAATGCATCACTTTTATGTTGTGTAAATTCATTTCCAAAAGTGTCATTGAGTTATGGGTAGTCACCTTAGCCCTCGGCCTGAAAAAGGTCACAACATTAGCTAGAAATTTCCCTAGACGCATGCATACCCATATTGTGGGAGTGTCCATATCCTCCTCAACACATGCATGCCCATATCAAGGGAGCGTCTAGGGACTTATGTTGAAGAAAGTGTAACTAGGTTCAGTCTTCATCATGACACGATCTTTGCAAATGATGAAATAAAAGAAATAAAATTATTTGTGTATGCATTTTTGCACGGGTTTCATGAGAAAGAGGTTTATTCTTCAGTGGCTCCCATTCTGAGCCTTAGGATTTATTTTAAGTCAAATATTCAATATCATGCTCTTCTTCAACCTATGTGTAATTTATACAAGTCTATAGAAAATTCTAGGAGACTCCCAAAGACAAGCACAATCCCTCTTGATGAAGTCGACCTCCAAACAATGTAAAACGTAGTCATGTTAGCTCAAACAGAGAGACACAAGAGTTCTTACATTCATTCCAGCTTATATGCATCACTAACAACTATATATAGGTGTGTAATATTCACATTACAAGAGAATAGAATTCAAACATCTTTGCAACTTCGGATGAGTTTCACGATCTCAGATGCCTTTGAAATCTTAGGGAAAAATACATTGAGTACAATCTAGAGAACTCAAATACTTCTGATTTTTTAAAGGGAAGTTACATGGTGTATTTTGAAGGTCTTTCCATTATATTTTTAGCCTCCCCAATGCCTTGATATAGTTTTGGCCTCCTCCCGGTCTTGATGATCATAGTTATTACTAAAGCAACATTATAGTCTCGAGATACTTGTGAAGAGGAGGGTCTTGAAGTGACACTGTTTGTCTCAACCTACTCTCTAGATACAATCACTGTCTCAACATAATTATTATGGGAAGGATTCTCGTGATCCCATAGAAATTTACTCTGTGTCACGAACACAGTCATGACCTTGGAATAGTGATGTCAGTGATAATGAATATGTAGTTTCAAGGTCATGATCCCAATGAAGATCTCGGTGGTGTAGCAATGAGACAACAATTATCTGAGTGTAGCAAAGTGTAACCATCATGAAACAATAATGACCTCGGTGGATCTAAGTGCCACTATCATTCATGTACATGGAGATATCATTGTTATGGCGAATACCTTGGTGAAGGTGCAACATTGGTGTTGCAGTGGTAATGAAGATCTCAAAGGTGCAGTAGTGATTGCCTCATTGTTGTAGCAGTGATGATGATATGAGAAATGATGAAGAAGAGGTTAGGTGTCTTGCTCTTGGAGTGGATAAATAGG
This sequence comes from Pinus taeda, assembly GCA_000404065.3. NCBI lineage: Eukaryota > Viridiplantae > Streptophyta > Pinopsida > Pinales > Pinaceae > Pinus > Pinus taeda. Next base: position 12,074 of record APFE030952669.1, on the reverse strand, counting down.
TCAAGGGTCATGGTCTTGGTATTTGTCAATTGGAATCTCTATAAGAATAATTTTGTGCAGATTTTCCTCTCAAAGAGTGAGAGGTTTTTGGCCATGGAAAAAAACCAACATCTTGTGTTATTGTTTGTTTGCTTTCGTAACTATTTGATGAAATAAGAAGACACAATCTAATAATAAAAAGTGAAGATTGTGATAATAATAAAAGTTAAAAATACTTCACAAATAGTTATCATGGTGAGAAGAATTTTATTAACCTAATTTTCCCTAGATTCTTCAACATGGTATCAAAGCTACGGTTCTGAAGTCAAAGGAAGGGTATGAAGGACACATTTAAGGATCAAGCTTCAAGAAGGATTTCAAAGCAAGTTGAAGAACATCAAAGAAAAGGGATCAATATCTAAATTTAAGGATCAATCCCTCAATCGAAGAAGAAGTTTAATAAATTTAATTAATAAATGTATAATTAGAATATATCTATATATAGAAATGTGAAATATATATTAAATATAAATAATAACTATAAAATAAGATTCGTTTTACAGTACAATAAAGAATAGTGATTCATACTCATAATTATTCATAGGCTCCCCAATTAGGGTGAAGAACTCATCTTAGAGTTATGACTATCATGTTTAATGCATCCCACTTGTCATCGAGAACTGATGTCAGGCACTCTCTTTTAGGGGAAGAATTCTCTGGAAAGAGCACAGTAGATCAAGCAATTAAAGGGGGAGGTGATTTATAGGGTCGAAGTAGTTGGGTGATGAAAGAGGGAGGTGGTGGACGTGTCTCGTCTCATGCTTCTTTGCATGGCTCATACATTTTCATGGGGGCGAATTCTTGTTGTTGGATGGTACTTAGCATTTATAGAGGGGCATAAGGGGCTTGGTTTGAATATTCAAGTTCTGACTACCATGTTTGGGACCCACATTCAGTGGGTGTGAATCCATTCAGCTCGTATGAAGGCGTGGAGGAGAAGAATTCTCTTGTTGGCATCAAGATCCATCATTTGAGGAAGGTAGCTCAACTATATCCACGTGATTTTTTGTGGGATTGGGTAACTTTGTTAGTTTTGGTGGTTATAGTAGGGAGGGCAGTACCCCTTCAACGATTGCATGGAATGCCTTTGATGGCAGTTGGACATACTCTTTTGGGAGGAAATTATTGTTCTAATAATAATGCTTCTTATGGAGTATTTTTTTAGTTTACTATAATGTTTATTTTGTGGTTTGGGTCTCTTCCCTTGGGTGTTTCATATTTCTTTGGGTTTAGACTATTCTCATTTCGCCTCATGTCACCCGGATTCTTTGGTCTTCCCTTACTCGAGTGGGGCCAAATTTGTGTTTCTCTTCGCATCATGTGAGTGTTTTTATTTTATGTTTCTCTTCGGGCTAGGTGGCTTTGTCTAGGATTTTTTGGAGTGGGGGAGTTATTAGTGTAGCATTGTTAGGTGCCTTGTTTGAGAAAAGGTCATTGATTGCCCCCTATGTTGCTCAAGGAATTGTGGCGTTCGTTAGTGAGTGGGTCGCACAGTATCTAGGGTTGCACGTGTTCATTGGCTTAGTGGTGTGGGAGGTGGTTGGTAGCATATTGAGTTGTTTCTTTATGGTGGAGGTAGTTTATGATGGTGATGGTTTTGTGGGTGGTTGGTTGGTTGGATTTCCAATGCATAAGCAAAGGGGCCACCTAAGATATTGAGGAGGGCCATGAGACGGGATGGATGGTTGGGCTCTTAAGGGAGTCCACATTGAGGATGAAGGCGCGATAATCAAGGATGTTCAAATTGTGGGTCATGAGCTTTATCTTGTCCAAGTGGAACAATGTAACCTTCCCTCGCTCTCGTGAGTGAGAAGCTCACACGAATTCAGGCTTATTTGGATTTTATGGACCAACATGGACATGAGGGCATAATCAATTATATGACTTATTTCAGTGATCTTCAAACTAGCAAAGAGTAAATTCTAGAGGCCCTCTCCTCCCTTCACTAGAGTGAGAGGATAATCATGGAAAAGTTATAAGAGATTGAGGATATTGTGGCACACATGGAGTATCACATTCTAGCTGGGACTCATCCGCTAACAAATCTAGGAAACAATGGGGAGCTACCTCCTTGAATTTGTGATTGAAAATGTTATCTATGTTTTGTTTTTTTTTTATATTGTAGTGGGTAGTAAGACACCTCTAGTTAATTTTTCTTTTGTGGATCATCATTGTATGACTTTGCAACGAATACTTCTCTTCCTAAACAAATATGTTCACATTTAGGGGGAGGGGAAGTGATAAACTTTATGATGTTATCCATTTTCTAAAGAATTAACTTATATGTTTTGACCCACAAAAAAGAACTATTTATAAACATCATATTTAATAGCTCCATGTTTAACTTTAAATAATAAACATATAAGAACTTAAATACTTCAAATAAAATTATTTTTAACTCTTATCTATAATAATATTATATAAAATGTTAATTAAAATGTGAAATGCATATATGTATATGAGTGTGTGAGATTATATACATTATCGATATTTTAATGAAATCAAATAAGATTATTTCTATATAGATAGATATGAAATTTATCTAATAATAAAAATTATTACTAAAAACTAGTATAGATTCATGGTAGGAGGAATTAAAATTTTCAAGATGAAGGTACTTAAGAGTGGGTATAATTGTTCCAACCACCACATATCTCATGTTTAAACTATACACTAAGGCTAATACAAACCTCAATTGGAATTCCTTTCCCAATATTTATGTGTGTGGTGTATTCTTGTATATGTGTGTTCTAATGATGAAGTTTGTTCCACTATTCTAAGGCCAGGCTCACAACACCCCTCTTGATACTTGGTAAATCCAAAGTTAAGATGAACTTATGTTGGTATAAAATATGTGGTGATAATAATATGTTATAGCAATATATCCAACTTAATCTTGAGTGTGCCACGCGTTTCAATCAGGAGAGGGTGGGCGGTGGGTCATCACCATCCCGCTAGGCCACATGTAAAGCGATGATGAAGCATGTCCCAATTATAGTATCAAAGTTAGCATGTAGGGAGGACATGGAGAATTCTCATATGCCACCATCCTCTCACTAATATAGAGCATCCCTCACCCATTGCAAACATTAATTGATGGATACTTATACAAATAGAAAGGATTATGCACGAGTTAAGGAAATATACCCACCCAAAGGGTGTGTCTAGTTGTAATGGTTCATTAAAGGCAAATTCAATGATTGTCACACACTAAAAGGCTACAACTACATGTTTTTCAATTGGGTTCCTTGGCATTATTACTCTTAAGGGCATTTTCATGAGGTGAAAGAATTGGGAACTAACTAGTGGTAAGTGTGTTCTATTTATTTTATCCATATGTATAATGAGTTTTCCACCAATTCAAATTGGCATGTTGTTAGTCTAGATCTAAGTTTTTTTGAAATCAACCTTAGTAAAGGCTCACAAAAAAAGCCTAAGTATATGAAACATAATTTATGTCAATCATTTTTTATATATCTATTCTTTTCTTTTCTTTTTGTAAAAGAGTGAATCTTTTATTCTTAAAATAAATAAATAAATCTTTAAAAACAAATATTTGTAATTTCTAAAATCTCTTTTAAAATAAATAGTAAAATTAAATCAATACTATTCATTAACTATTCAGCTCACATTTCATAATACCAACTTTCAATAGTAAATAATATGTAAATTGAATTAATCAAAATAACCCTAAAAATTTCTTATTAATTATTCTATTTTACATCATTAACTTAATTATTATTTTATAATTTAAAAATGCTAATCACCATCTTCATTACTAATTACCATAAATTTTATTTCTTTTAGAATTTTGAAAGACAGAACATTTTGCAAAGAGTAACAATCTCCAAATCACTTTAAAAATGAACCATAAAAAATGTGGGTCTTTCTATTCCTGAGAGTGATTTAGTGTGGGCTTGTTTTATAAGCATGGTCGGCTTTAGAAAGTGGTTGCTCACAACAAAATGTATATAAAACCACATTTTTTCACACACAAGGTTATGTGCCCAGCAGGTAGTTCTCGGATCCTCAAATTATTTATTATGCCATTCAAAATTAATGGAACACGCTTATGCATGGTTCAGAGATGCCATTGAGCAACACAAAGATTCAGCAAAAAACAAAAGATTTGTTATCATTAAGATCGTGACCGAATCCCAACTAAATGTAGGTATTGTTGGACAAAACCCACCACCCGAAATGGCCAACATAGTTGAAGAGGAAAATGTTGGACAACATTTGGTGTCCAGCGTTACTGTTAACAATTTGCAGAGATCTAGATACTTCAATGAAAAATTATATTTATTATATCCATGGGTTCAGGTTGGCCTTTCAGAATTAGATAATTTAACAGAAAAAGCTAAAATGCTTGATTTATTTGATCAATCGCGAGGAATATGGGTCCTAAAGCACTAGAGGATAACGGTAGATAATGAAGATGTGAATGAGAACCCTGTCACAACATTCGGATCTACCCATGTGAATGAGAACCCTGTCACGACATTCACATTGGGTGAAGACATGATTATAATTCGATACATAATGAGTCTTCGCCAAATTCAGTTGGTGGCATATCCTGCACCATTTAGAACCTGTATCATTTGGCGGTAGATTCTGTACAGTCAAAATGAACAGTGTGGTGAGAAAGACACTACGATTATACCCCGGAGGGCCGTTATCGGTTCCTCACGAATCAATAGAAGTTGTGACAGTAAAAGGAAGCCGTGGATTGACGGAGTCATACAACACTTAAACTAAATGTAAATGCCACTGTTTGGTGACTAACGTCAACAACACAAGCACTAATACAAAGCGTCTTTTCTCGAAATTAAAGATTTTAGTAGTTGAAGTAAATTGGTGGAGTTCATTAATATTAAAATTAATGCTACAGAGTGTGGAAGCCCATGTATAGGGTGCGGAGTTGTGCCCCCTTATTTCTTTTTCGACACTATGGAACTCCTTTATACTCTGGAACTCCAATGCAAATATTAAGTTACAAAACTCACCTTTTGTTATATGAGTAAAATCTTTTTTTATTTTTATTGATTTTGTCAGGTACGTATTTGTATTAAATATTTGACCAATGGATTGGAAATAGTTAGAAATAATAAAAGAAGTCAATATTTCATGTCAAGTTTAAATAAATCAAATTTAAATTTTATTTTGTTTATATTTTTCATTTTCAATTTATCTTATCTATTAGTTTATTATCATAAAATATGAAAACCATAAAATTTAATTAACACATCAACATAGAAAAACTAATATTTTAGGTGGAAACCTAAGATGCCAGAAAACCAATTATCTTCTTTGTCTTCTTAAAATTAAAGAAAATTTTGTTACAATTTTACACTGCTTCATTCTTTTACCAATCCAACTGAACAAGGATCCAACCTTTAATCGCCATTTTTCATGATAACCAACAATGACATTCATTCCTATATCGAGACATAAATTGCATACATTTTAATCAAGATCCATTTAACTCATGTACTTATCTCACCATCCTATCCATAATAACCCAACAATCCATTTCTAAATCTCTTAAACACATACATGGCAGCAACATAATATGAATGATAATCATGAGAGTGTAATTATTATTGATATGATATACATTTATAATACATAGGAGTGACCCTTGGTTTCATACTCCAAGTATTCCCCTAGACTCCCTTTGGTTTTTCATCTTCCACACCAACCCTTATAAGATTAGGTGTACAACATCCCCCCCCTTGAGTTGTAATACAAAACGTGCAAAAATGCATGGCAACACTAGGTTGAATCTCGTCTATGAAATTTTGGTATAAGGGAGGTGGTTTAAGGATGACCACCAACACTCGAATGCTTAGTGCAATTCCTCAAACTCTTCCAAATCTGGCATGAAGCTGAGGTGTTCTCCTAGAGGAAGTGCTCGTGATTTTTTGAAGAGGGAAACCTTCAACCATCAAAGGGAGGTCTCACCCCACATAAAAGGGAGAACCTTAACCTAAAAAAGGAGGTCTCAAGCAGTGATGGTTTGAGGATGACCATCAACTCTTGAATGCTTAATTTAATTCCTGAAACTCTTCCAAAACTAGCAAGAAGTTGAACTCTTCTCCGAGAGGAAGTGTTCACTATTCTTTGAAGAGGAATCAACAACTCAAGGCATGCTTACGGCATCTTTGTTTTTGGCTACAACTCTGAATCTAGTATGGCAGGTTCTGGTTGAGGCTCGCTTGATGTGGCTTTGAAGCTTGTATATGACTATCACTTCCCCCGTATTAGATACAAGGTGAGATGATGGAGAGAACTCAACTTCAACACTGTTCAATACTCTAGAACAAGTTTTGACATATGATTGAAATATCTTCTTGGTTGGTTATGCCCATTTACAAGAAGCAATCCATTCGAGATGAATATTTGTTCTTGCAGGAGGCTAGTTTTTGAACCATATGTTTGAAGAATGATTGGTTTTATGACAGTGCTTACATGGATCAAGACTACAATAGTGATCATTCATATGGCCAACTTTGTCACAACGTTGACATTTAACAATATGTTTTTGTAGAGGAGGAGAAGTTGAAGATGGAATGTCTTGAAGAAATCCAACACTTTGAAATTGGATTGGCTTGGAGTAGTTTGGGATATGAAAAGGCACCCCGTTATTATATCCAAGACCTATTTTATGCTTGTTGTGCATAAGCTCTTCCCAAGTTCTAATGATTTGCTTGGGAAATGTAGCCTGATTTTTTGCATTTGCATGCAAATTTGCTCCTAAAATGAGCACATGTTGGGAGTCAACCTCAATGTTACTAATTTGAGAGCTTGCTGGCTGCTGATGGTTGTCATGATGCTTACACTGCTGTAAATCATCTCTCTGTAACTTTGATTCAAGTTGCAGAAATTCTATCTTTTCTGTTGGACACCTAATCCTTTAAGGCTTGGTGTGGAAGCTGAAAAACCAAAAGGAGTCCAAGAGACCACTTCGAATATGAATACAAGGATCACACCATGTACTATAAATGTATATCATTTGTTAATAATAAGTGTACTCTTCTATTTATCTTTAATATTTAGTGTTGTTGTGTGTGTGTTTAACATGGTATCAGAGCGCGCGATCTACTGCCCTGCTCAACATTGAGCCACTTGTTTTCTATGGCCTTTCTTACACGCCAGTCATGTACCTCTACCCGTTCTCGTGATATAGAAAAGCTAGTGTTTTTTCCCTAATACACATGGTCGCATGTCTTATATATTTGCTTTGTAACTTCTGTACATTCATATAACTGTCAGTTCTGTAATTTTGGATGTAACATACATTCCAGCAATCTGAAAATAGAGGCTTGGGTATTTTAAGAGTCTGTCAACTCTATAGAACCTACCTACCATTCTCAGCCTAACGCTCAGCCTATCGCTCTCCCCACCAGTTGCCATACCAGAGTCCGCTAGTTGCTTTGTGTTAATCATACAAATGATGGTCGATATAAATACTGTCTTGATTCTGCCTTAACCATCGCTACTCCTAATATGCATACGCTGCCCTTATTTTGCCCGTGTCTGAGCCGAACGCTGAACAATGGCTACTGAGAATGTCGAAACAAATTCACGTGTTGGATATTCGAGATTTGTTGAAAGGCAAAAAGGAACCAGCATGTAAACTTGTGTTTCATGTGACCATGAATACATTGCTTAGTTGTGCCCATGTATAACATTGTCTCGACCACTTTTGTAAGGTCTGTATGAGGCATTTCCATAAGCTGAGGAACCATTATCATTGTCCTATCATTAATATTGATAACCTGTGATCTTTGGTTTAAGATTGTCCTCCACAGAGCTGTGCTAACACCTACAAAAGGATTGTCATTCATCCAAAATGCTCATGATACTCTTGGTTTCGTTTGTTGAAGTCGAATGAGGTGCTACGGTTTTTATGGATTTTTGACGTCTCTGTGTCCGTCTGAGAAGCCTTGACAGTGTAAAGGCATCTGCATTGTCTCGTATTAATGGACGTGAGGATCAGATGGCGCAGGAATGGAACCGTTGCCCTCATGTTCTTGGATGACTGAGCACGGCAATGGAAATGCTTCATGGTGAAAACCAGGGAAAACAGAGGGAAACAAAGACTGTGTTGGAGCACTCTTATCAACAATTCTATAGATAATTAAGCTATTATCTGTAGAATTGTTCCTTTCCCTGTACCAAAATTACATTCAAGTCTAGATGAATGCATATACACGGAGAGAAAACTTAACCCAGAAAACTACCTTGAGTTGGATCAACACCAGCAACATGGTGATTTAATATGATCAACTTTTGTGAATGTTGTTAATTACATTCAGCACTTCCTCCACTTCAGGAGTGAAATCATTCTCAATGTCCAAAATCTAGCGAATCTCTTCTACGATTTTCCCAGAAAACATGTTACCAATAGTTTGACATGTGAAATCAAGTAAGGGGTATATATCGAGGTAGATGGCAGCCATTGTAAGTGCGAAAAGAGTGGGTGGATTAGCGATTAGAGGTGTCACGAAATTGGTTTTCCATATTTCCACACTATTGGTGGCTATTGCACTATGGGCACGATGAAATTTACAGAAATCGTTAACCAATTTCAAAATTTTGCTTGAAACATCTACGCTCAGCATCGAAATGAGTGTGGTTATCCAATCTCTCTCATCCATCTCAATCGACAACTTCAGAACATTGGACATTAATGCCACACGCTTCTCCAATTCAAACATTTCACCATCCAAGCTCTATAGTATAGCCATCTTAACCTTCAATTCGATCCACTAGTTAATCATATTAAAGATTATTATTGAACTAGAATTGGTGTATTTCTTAAAGGTTGTTCATATCCGAGATGGTTATTGAACTAGATTGAAGTTGTTGCTAGGAAAATTTCTCCTGGATTCAAGGCTATTACAGGAATATATCTTTTGAGGCGTGAATTGCTCGTTTCCTTGTTGGAAGTTAAATTCTTAGGTGAATTGGAGAAAATTCATTTTTGAATGAGGAATCTTTTTTCTGAGTATCACCATTCTTTGTGCGTTAAATGTATTGCAAGTTGCCAAGATTGATTTAAAGTTGTTGCCATAAGTTTATATGAAAGAGAAATTTGTGTCCATCTTTTCCTCATTGTTTTACTATTTTTTTGAGATTGACTTGCCAAAAAAAAAATGGCTCCAATTAGTGCAATCTTAGAGTTATTGGACAATCTCATACTCTCTACTATGGATAATACAGTCAAAATCAGCAAGGATTTTCTCATGGATATTCACAGTTGTTTACAAGATGTACATGAAAAGATTGATTTTTTACAGCTTGAATATCAACTCCAGCAAGAAGAATTACAACAGTGGAGTCATCATTTTGAACTTGTTTCTGTTTAAAACAATGAAACAAACTCCCATAAATGGCAAGCCGATAATGTTGCAAATTCAGATTGAGTGCTTAATGCAATAACAAAAATTTAGTCTGCACTTCCCAAGTCAATCATCAGTCCTTTGGAAAATCTTGTCCACAACAAACACAAAACTGGTCTTGGATATGACAAGGACATGTACTTTCATATTCCAGACTACTCCAAACCAATCCAATTTCAAAGTGTTGGATTTCTTCAGGATGATTCATCTTCACTTGCTCCTCATGATAGTTCACCTCCAATTGTCCCAGATTTTGCCCCTATTCCATAGAAACAACAACAATAACAGATTGTGAAATGGAAACACTATGATTAAGTTGGCCATCAGAAAGACCATTACTTTGATCTTCATCCATGTAGGAACTCTCATAAAACTAGTCATTCTTCAAATAGATGCTTCAGAAACAAACCTCCTACAAGAACAAAGATTCATCTTGGATGGATCGCTTCTTGCCAATGGGCATCAACAACCAAGAAGATATTCTAGTCACATGTCAGCACTTGTTCTAGAGGATTGAATAGTCTTGCAGTTGAGTTTTCTCCATCGTCTCGCCTTGTATCTGACAGGGGGGAAATGATGGTCATCTACAAGCTTCAAAGCCACATCAAGCGAGTCTGAGCCACAACCTACCACAACAGATTCAGATTTGTAGCCAAAGACAAAGATGCCCCTGAGCATGCCTTTAGTTTGTGACACCTCTTCAAAGAATTGGAACATTTCCTCTAGTAGAAGACTTCAGCTTCTTACTAGTTTTGGATTAGTTCCAGGAATTGTATTAAGCATTCTAGAGTTGTTGGTCATCCTTAAACCATCACAGGATGAGACTTCCCTTTTTAGGTTAAGGTTCTCCCTTTTATGTGGTGTGAGACCTCCCTTTCATGGTTGAAGGTGTTGAGCCTCAAACCTGCACTTCTTTACACATCCTCTCAGCCTCCTTTTCCTATTCATTTCCTTCTTTTGCCACCATTCCCTCCATCAAATTGCTCAAATCATTGTATTTTAGGACTTTTTACATGGTTTGCTAATTATGCTAATGACTGTGTTGTCGGTTTATAATTTTGGTTCAAAGTGCTGCGTTTCCACAGCTCACACATGGTTTCCGTAGCTGATCCCAGTTTCCGCAGCCAACCCCAGATTCCGCAGCTGTTTTATTAAATGATATGTTCCAGGTGTCCTCCGGGAAGAAGAGCCACATGGGAAAGTTCGTGGAACCAAGGACATGGTGTGTGTCCTTCCAGCTCACCCAAAACGCTCATAAAAACTCGTTGTTAACGAGGAGGCAACTACGGTCAACAGAAGTCATTGGCGGTGGCACGGCTCTGCGTGTTCTGTTTTAGAGCACATGAAGAACAGGTGGCATCTTCCTCAGCCACGAAGACAGTTGGAAACATGAATCCAACAGCAGATTGAATTCCCACAACGACCGTTGCCTAAATCCGAGGACGCAGCAAGACTATGTGTTTTTACACAGCTGCTTGAATAGCTTAGTTTTCATTAAGTTAGTTTGCTTTCCGCTGTTATAAATAAAGCATCTTCGAACGCTGGATAGTTAGTCGCTGATATGTAATTTTGAACTCCCCACTGTACTTTCTATTTTGATGCGTAATATATAAGACTATTTTTCCATTTGATCGTGTAACTGATCATTGAATCGGCTAGAGTAGGCAAAGGGCCCCTGTTTACTGAAGGCCTGTATAGTACTCTTTAATTTCCTGCATTTCTTTTTCTCATTTCATGTATAATAGTTGTATAGAATGCCTTTGATTGTTCTGTTTTGATCATGTACAATAGCTGTATATAAATTTTGAATTCTGCCTATTTATATTTCTGCACTTTTCCATGACTGATCAGTGTGTTATGCAGGTTTCTTAGGTGTGCCCGGGACAGTTTCTTTCTTTTCTTTTTCACAACTAGTGACACTTCTGATCATCTTGTCTATGTTGCTGACCTTCCTTGTTTTGCAGCCTTTATTTCCTTACTATCATTTCTTTAGTTTGCATAGTTGCTTTCTGCTTTTAGACATCAAGTTGTTTATCTATTGATGGTTTCTTCTCCATAATTTAATATCTTTATTGAGGACCAAAATATCACTTAGCACAGCTTCGTTTAGTTGTTCAAGAACTCACAATTGCTTGGCTTATTTTTAACTGTTCTCACATGATATATTCAGTTAAAAGACAAGAGGTTAAGAAGAAATTAAAGTATTTGTGACTAGTCTTTCTTTTATGTAGATTTACTTCAGTTTCACATTGCTTAGTTTTTAGCTAGATTTGACATAGATTTCATCTTCATTTTCTTGCAGCAGCAGAGATACTGTGCCAATGTCATTAGTCTTTTATTTGATGCCTTTATTTTTCTTTAAGAGTTGATTTCATTTCAGTTGTTGTTCAAGCTTTCTTGTGGAATACTTTTAAGTTATAAGAAATCATTTAAAGCTCGTCACAATCTCACACACTTCACTTGCTTTATTTTATTTCCATCACATCATAGTAGGAGAGATATACTTGAAAACAAACTTAAAAAGTTAAAAATGACAAAAGCTTAAGAAACAGTTGCCTAAGTACATACAGTACACCTCACTTCATCAGCTTACGAGCCCCGGGTTAACATTTAAAAGTTGCAATTTAG
>APFE030952668.1:36364-68694 GCA_000404065.3 Pinus taeda | reverse complement strand
ATATCTGTGTCTATCTTGTTTTATGCGTTTTCTATGTTTATATTTCTGCAATATTTTATGTGTTCCATTGCTCTGTAATATATAATTTTCTAACACCCTGTACTCCCCATTCCTCGATCCTGGAGGAACTCTATAGTGAACCCTATATGCTTTTCCATCGTGAAGAGTGTGCCTTTATGTCCCTCTTCATGAGAAAAAAATCACACTCTTGCATCATTTCCCATGAATCTTCCATTCATCTTAGTTTACAAGATCGACACCAGTGCTCAATTCCTTCCCCACATCAATTTGGAGAGTTTGAAACTAGGCCTAGCGCTAAAATGGAAAAAGTGATCCCTTCATCACTTGTGTCAATCCTCTTTTGGAAAGTTCCTAAAAATGGAGTTCAAGATTTTAGGTCTAGAAGCTTTGTGAACGGAAGTTTGGTAAATGGTTGGGCTGGATAGAGCCGAGAAAGTTAGCTTGGTCTCCTTTCGCCTATTAATATGGAACAAACCAAAGATATAAGCCCTCTCCCATCATAAGAAGAACCATATCCCCTCCATCAAAGCTATATAAACTCCTCCTTTTCCATGTTGAACTAGTATTTTTTGGAGCTTGAATAACCAACAAGATATATATAACTTTATCCTTATAGTTTATGTTTGTGAAGGGAGAATAGTGTGTTTGGTTTAGTTTGGAAATAAAGGGAAGAAGCCTTAAAATTTCATTGTTGAGGCTAATCATGAGATGCTAGCAGAGGTTTGGGAACCCGGATGCGTCAGAGGAGACCTGCAATGTCAAGGCTTTGGTTGTATTTCCTTCTGAACTTTTTATTAATACAACTACTGGTTTATTTCGTACATTGAGTGTTATATTATATTTTATGGCTTAAGACTCGTTGAACTTTTAACTATATTAAATGTGATTGTATGCTATCACTTTTGTTGTTGTCTCTTGTCTATTTGTTTCAGGTATCTAAAGGAAAAAACGAAATGAAGCTAGAGTAGGGAAGCAAGATCATCATCAAGCGGATTAGTGTTCTAAGAGGTAGGCCCTCTTAGTTGATTCTAATCTAAGAAAGTTTACATTAGATTTTTTGTTTTTGGCTAAACCCACTCTCTCGGGCTAAAGGTATTGTCCTTGTCGGCATAGAGAATTTACCTACACCACAAATTGGTGACTCCACTAGGGAGTCGTCCCTATCTTTTGAATGTTTTTCATTTCATGGTTAGTGTGAACTTTTTTTGTATCACACTTTCCCTTTGGTTTTCTATTATTTGCCTGGTTTACTCCTTTGGTTCTGAAATTTAGAGTGACAGGTCTGGTTTTGATATTTTAAGTTTTTTATTTTTTCTTTTAAATCCTTGATCAATGCATTTTATTTTCTGACAGTTGTGCCGACCAATGCTAATTTCTCTTAAATAGTCATGCCATATCCCCTTGTCGCACTTTTTGTCAGTTAGTAAATCGTACTGATCCTTGTAGGTGAAGATTAGGGTTTCCCTTGAATAATAACCAGTGTGTCTTGCCCTCATACTTTCTACCTCTTAGCCTGTTTGGCTTTGTTCTCCCTAACTAGAATGTTTCATTAGCTTGCTTTGTGTGCTTGTTTGGTTTGAGATTTCCTCACTTGTTTTTTTTTTTGAGTCTTTGGATGGATTGTGGCTCTAAGGCATCTAGATAATTATCCATTTAGTTCTTTGTGTGCTCAACAAGTCAAGTTGTTGGTTAGCTGCTCCATGCATTTTGTGTTTTAGTCCTCTTATTTCTTTGGTTTCAATTGAACAAGTTTGAAAATTTTTGTTTTCTCTTCTCTTGGTTGAATGTCTCTTTTTGAGCATATATTACAATGCTTGTCTTGTTTCTATTGAGTCTTTGTGTGATTAGTTTGGAAAGAGTTCTTTTTTCATGCTTTTCATATGATTGTTGTGGATTGTTTGAAAATTTTTCATTGAAGTGTTTATGTGAAAAAATCATTTTATCATGCCATTGAAAAGATACCTTATTCTAGTTTGTTGAATCGATATGTTGCATTAAGTAGCATCATTGAAATCTAGAATTGCATCACCATTTGCATTCAAAATGAAACGAGCTTATTTTACTATTGAAAGTAATATCTGAGGTGCATTTGATAGGAAAGATAGGAAGTGGAAAGAATTTTCATTATTTTGTTTTCAAAAAGCGAAGTAGTGAAGAAACATATTTCTTTTAGTTGCTTGTTTATTCCATTGGTTGTTTTCTCTATTCTCAATTACTGTAAATATTCATCGAATTGAAAGGGTTTTTTCTCATTTAGTTGCATATAGGAGTTTTTTTAGTCACATCGATAAGGCCTGAAAAATGAGACATAATTTCAAGATAAACTTTGAAATGTATTCAATTAACCTAAGGCACATTTGAAACTTACTGCTCATATTTAGAGGTCTACGCTAGAGATGTGTTTCAACGTCTTTAAACCTAGCAGCTATCGTTCGCTTCAGCACTAGACAACGCTAGTACACTAGTATATAAAGGGATACCCCACTAGGTTTGCAATCCTTTATCCATTGGAAGTCGAGTCTACCGCCTTGTAAAAATGATACACCGAATACAACATTCAGGTAGATATTCTACCCATACTTCTCAGTTCACCGGGAGGTATTTTGTAGTTCACATTACTTGATAATCATTCTACCTAGATTTTCCCAAGCAGTTATTTTGATATTTTTTACTCTTTAAATTTAAGATATCATTGAGCACTTTTCCTTTCGATATCATTCAAACCAAAAGTGATAGAGTCATATTTTCCTTTTTCTTGACTCTTAAAACATGAAAAGGCACCGGTTTGTTTCAGCATCTTAAAAATTATTTCCCACGATCACATTACATTCCTGATAGTCTTATTCTCGACCACATCATGAGTATACCTTTAATACATTTTGTAGAAGCCCTAAAATTAATCTCTCTCTTCTTGTGATTTGAGATAAAGTCATCGTGGTTGAACCATCAAGTTCACCTAGTTCCTCTTCCTCTAATCCATCTAAAAGATCATGTGAGGAGCCTCTTCCTTAACTCCCACAGTCACTTGAGGATGAAGGTGTTGAACTTGGAATTGTTATGAGTATTCAACCTTTGTCATCTCGTCGTCCTCCTCCCTTAGATACTGGGTCACCTTACAAATCTAGCCTAGAATATCCAGATAATCCTATCCACACACCCGAGAGTCTGCTGACTCTTGAAGGTTAGGAATGACTAGTTTTTTATCCTTTGAATCCTTTGTTCAATCCTATTGTGATATCACTGTAGCATTCGTATAGTCCATCAAATCGATAGGGTATTCCTTTGGAATTATCCCCTCGAACATCTTCAATTGTTCGTCGTCATTTATTTCCACCCATGGATTGAGAAGGTGAGATCCTAGTCTCCTCTATAGGTCACTCGGAGGTTTCTACTACACACACTCCTCACATTATCCTGAGAAGGGATATCCTTTCCCTTCTGAATGTTTCCATTACACGAGAAGCATTTTGACCAGTGTTTACCTTGAGTTACCTTGTAATTATACCTCTTTAGCTCATTTCGTGTCAAGAACTCCTAGTTCTTCATCATTATATTACAACCCTATCCAGTCATCTTGCGCTATGCCTACCTCAGGTCCGTTCGTTTAGAACCCAACCTCTCAGCCAATTGCAATATTGTAGTGACTTCAATTCCGATGTAACCCAGCATTCTGAATCCACTCATTTTGTCATTTAAAGTTACTCTTCCAGTTCAACCCACAGTCTCGAGTCATGTCTCTATAAGTTCTTTGACCCCTCCAGTTAGTGGACAGACTGTGCTTGGGGAGTAGAATCCTAATATTTGCATGATGTCTGGCACAACCAATGTGAGTGGCTCACAAACTCACATTGTTGGAATGAACCATCCCTCTTCCAGTGCCATTTTGAACCTTGTTGGTCCAGCTGGATCGAGTAATGTCCAGTATTAGTAGCTGAACCCTGTTGGTCTGTCTGGGTCAAGTAACGTCCAGTACTAGTAGCGGTATGTGGCTCAGGTTCAATAATAACCTCCTTATGTTCCATATCATTCAAAAACGATGGTAAATCCACCTTACTTCCCTCAATATGGACCTTATGTTTAGCCTGGTCTGTCTGCCATCGCTTGTGGATATGGCCAGATCTAATTTGGGAACTTTTAGTACCCTCAAGGTGTCACTCTGGGAACTGTTCAAGTACCCTTGTAGTAGCAAGGATATATTTGTAGTAGCAAGGGAAACCTTCATAGTAGCAAGGGCCGTCCTTACAGCAGCAATAGCAAACAATGCACCAGCAAGGACAATTGAAACACCCATAGGGGCGACCCTTGCAACAGTCGTAGCAAACTTTGTAGCCGCAGACATAGTTTATTCACCAAACCTCCCAGCCTATGTCCTCGCAAGGTCAACCTTTGTAGCTACAGTGACAACCTTTACAGTAGAAAGCTAAACCCTTGCAGCAACAAGGTCAGACTGGGTAGCAACAACTCTTGTACTCATATCAACAAGGTCAACCTTTGCAAGGTCAAGGTTAAGTCCTGCAGTAACAAGCTCAAAATATTTATGTCCAAGGCAACAGGTTCAAGATCCTTATGTCCAAGTGCACTAGGTGCAAAATCCTTACGTCCAAGGGCAGCAGGTTTAGAATCCTTATGTCCAGGGGCAACATGTGAAAAATCCTTATGTGTAGGGGAAGTAGGTTCAAAACCCTTATGTATAGGGGAAAGAGGTGTAAAATCCATATGTCCAACGCCAATAGGCTCAACAACCTTTTAACCCATATGTTACTTATTAGTAGCATGTGGTTGGACAGACTTAAGCCTACCCAGGCCAAAATCCTCCCTATGGCAAGGTTGCCACATTTTTAATGGGTGCACCACTGTGGTCAACTCCAAACCATAAGTAGAGTCAAGTTGTTCATAATCCTTTAGTTTCTGTGACTCATAGGCAATGAATTTTCCTTCCCGAGTTAAAACTCCACCAACACCCTCTTTACTTGCATATGTACACACTACAAAGGATTTTTCAAGATCTGCCACTTTTAGCATTGGAGTTGTTGTAAGAAATTGTTTTAGCTGCTCAATATGTTGTTAGCATTTTGTTGTCTAGTGGAAAGAATGCCCCTATTTCTAAAATGAAGTCATGAGAAAGGATATTTTTGAAATGCCTTTAACAAATCGATGGTAATACCCTGCCAAGCCCAAGAAAGATCTTATGTCTGCAACCTTTTTCAGTGTGGTCCATTCCATAATTGTTATGTTCTTCTCGAGATCCACCATTATTCCATTTGTTGATATAACATGGCCTAGGTACTGGATTTTATATTTATAAAAATTGCACTTGCTAAACTTTGCATACAACTAGTTATCCTGCAAAATCTGAAATACTGTTCTCAAGTGCTACTCATGTCCGACCTGATTTTTTGAACAGATTAGTATATCGTCGATAAAATTTAGGGAAAATTTATATAGGAATAGCTAGAAAATGTCATGCATTAGGCTCATGAAATTGGTTGGAGCATTGGTAAGGCCGAAAGGTAGTACCACAAAATTTTAATGTCCATAACGAGTTCAGAATGTGATTTTGCAGATGTATTTGTCCTTTATTTTGATCTGGTGGTAACCAAACCTTAAATCAAATTTTAAAAACATGCTAGCTCCCTACACTTGATCAAATAAATCATCAACACAAGGTAAAGGGTACTTATTCTTAATGGCCAGCTTATTTAGTTGAGGATAATCAATACACAATCTTAAGGTCCCATCCTTTTTTCGTACAAATAACACAGGGGCTCCCAAAGGGGACAGACTAGGGTGAATGTACCCTTTATCTAATAGCTCCTGAAGCTACATTTTAAGTTATGTTAATTTAGGAGTGCTCATGCGGTAGGGGGCTTTTGAAACAAGGGTTGATCCAGGCATTAGCTCAATGGTAAAATCAGTATCTCGTCTTGGCGGCAACCTAGGGGTGGATTCAGGGAATACGTCTATGAAATCTTGAATTACAGGAATATTCTCTAAGGAGGTTATATTATTCCTGTCATTGTTATACCCTACCTGGGCAACATATATTTGGCAGCCTTTTCCAATGCAACATTTGAGCTTGTTAGCCGTAATAGGGCATAATTTGGTATTTTTCTTGATTCCTTGAATTTTATTTTAGTTGTCCTGACTCGGTAATATAACTTACATATTTTTCTTGGCAATCCAACAGGCACGAGTGACCTTCTAGCCAATCCATCCCTATTAATACATCATTACGAACCTAGGGGAAGGATATTCAGATCAACCTGGATGAGTTGTCCTGAAATTGTTATAGGGCAGTCTGTTGTTTTTGTAGACACCTTCCTTTTTGTTTCGGTGGCTAATTGAACTAGCCAAGTCTTCTTAAATTTTTTGCTTTACAGCTGGCACTTTTTGGCCACTTTACAACTAATGTAGCTTAAGCTAGTACCTAGATCAAACAAAATAGAAACATGTTGATCAACAATCATACCTTCACATTTGATCATGGTGGGATGATATTTTCCCTGATGATCATCCAAGGCAACATTAATCCTGGGCATGCTTCTTGAGATATCTCCTACCGCAGAGGCTTCTTACATGTTCGAGAGTTATCTAGTTCAAGATTTGTGTGGGCAGTTTTTGTAATAATGCACTTCCCCACATCCCCAACATTGCAGTGGCGGCTTTGGTTAATTCCTTCAGGTTGTCTATTCTTGGTGTATGTCTGAGCTCTGGGTGGATTTCTTGCAAATTTTCTGAAGGTCCTTTGTTGAATATTTCTACCATTTATGAATTTTTGTTACTTGTTTCGGGGTAAGTTCCTCATTTTCTTTCCAATAACTCCTTTAGAGCATTCATTTTTCTGCTTCATCTGTTGATAACAGATGCAGACCTTTCGTACTGCATCATCCATTGTCCTAGGATAATCGAATTCCAGTTTTTCCTTCATGAAGTTGGGAAAACTGCTAATAAACAGTTGAATCTTAGCTTTTTCCTCTTGCACATATGGGATGCATCAAAATAGGGAAGTAAACCATTTTACATACTCATCCATGGTTAAGGCTCCTAGCCTTAACTCATGGAATTGTTTTTTAGTAACGTTTCATTAGATATTTGTCTTTAAAGTGTTTCTAGAATTTTTGCCATGTTACTTTTTCCTCATTAATCGTTCTCACAGTTTTAACTTCTTCCCACCAAAACAGTGGCCTTTCCCCATAATTGGTAAACTGTCAGTCATGCTTTAAGCTTGTCAGTATATTCATAGATCTGAAAGTATTTACCCATGTCTAGCAGCAAATATTCTACTGCTTCTTCAAACTCTCCTTCCAACAACGATGGTTTAATTTTCTTGAACTCGCCTTGTAACTCTTTCTTCTGTCCTTTATTCTTCCTTTGATCAGAAACATTATCTGAACGCCTTTCTTATTCCTCTTTATGGCCTTCAGCGGATTCTACATTATCTTCCTCATTATGGGCCGTTGTGGTCTTTTCCCTATTCTCTGTACTGGGGTTTGGTCCCTGTTGATTTTGTTGATCAGACATACTTTTAAGTATATTCTCTTGTTCCTACCTTAATTGTTCATTCTCCGTCCTCAGGTTCATCATCTCTGCTCGTAATTGTTGCACTGTTTCAAGCAGGGCAGCATTAGCCTATCGTGGTTCTTCTCCTAGTTGTACCCATAGTTATGGGTTGGTCTCCACATAAGTCACATCCAGCTGGCTTGATGATCTAGGGCTCCTCTGCATCTTATCCTTGGTGCTAACCTTAATCTATCTCTCTCTCTCTAATTCATCCATACTCAGTTTATTTTTCTTTTATCAATATTAAAGTATCATAACTTAATTGACTGTTAAATAGCCCAGAGGTCTCAGTATGTGTGCCTGGGCTCTAATACCATTTGTAACATTCATATCTCAAAATAAAAATAAAAAACAAAAATTATTAGGTAACGTAACTATGCAATTTCTTTGGTTGTGAACCAACTCATTAATATATGGATCCATACAAAGTTGTTAATATTGTTTTAACACTTATTTGCATGACTGAGTGAAGTTTAAAGATTAATGTTGCTTTTGTCCTGTTGGGTCTCCACGTAGACCACCACGCTATGACTTGCATTAACTCACCTCAAGCTAATCATCCTCGGGCCGACATCTCCTCATTAAGGCGGGAGAGGACGGAGGGGCCTTCCTGCCATACCCATTCCTCTCCATGATGGTCATTAGGTTTGGCGTTAATGTTCTTAACTGCAGCTATTTGGGAAGGTCTCGAGGTATCACACTTGGCTTTCCATCCGTCGTTGGATCTGCTTAGATCTCTGGTCACAATACTTTCGAATCGGCGGGGACATATAATGGTCTTCTCAGCAGTGATGGAGATTCATTTGCTCCTGATCTAACTTGGCTCTCGGCTCTGTGATTATGACCTGGTGCATCATTCTGTTATGCTTCTATTCGAAACTCTAGGCACTTGCAGGCCCCTTGTAATGATTTCTTCAACATTTCCTCAATAAGTTTCTTCTGTCAATGTTAAATGCATTGAGGTGGTTCATAACAGTGTCTGATACGTTTTTGGGCTACTCTAGAGTAGATGTAAAGGTTACAACATGGACTCTAACATCCTCGTGGAGAAGGTCGATTCCGCGGTAGCAGGAGGTAAACAATGTTTCATATTCATGGCATTGATATTTGAATTCATGCTTCACTATCATTTACTGAATCTATCTAGTGTATTGGCAAGTTCTACCATCGCTTTGGGGGATGGCCAGCTCTCATTCAGGTAAGCCATTTTTGTTTATCATCAGTTTTTCATATTGCATTTAAGATCCTTACAAGGTTTTAGGTTCTGATTAACGACCTTTACTGTGTAGGTAAGCCTGTTGAAGATGCTTCAAACCCTTCGTTTGACATGTGGCTTTTGGAAGGTGTCCTTCGTATTAAACCCTACTTCATTCTTCACTTTCCAGGTGGGTTTGGATTCTGAATTTGTTTGTGTCTTGAGTTCTTCGAGCCAAGTTTCCTGTGACTAAGGTTTCAAGGAATAGTGCTAGATAGGGTTTATAGCTATGGCCAAAATATATTCCTTTTGATTAAGAATGTATTTAAATCCTTTTTGAATTTTCGGCCTGTGAAAATGCCAATACAATACTGGGTCTAGTTAATTCTTTCCATGCATTATTTTTTTGGAAACTTACAGTACATTTCATGGCCTAAAATTTGTATTTTTTTGGTTAATCTATTATCTCCGACCCGTCGTGGTATTTCAACTTCTATAAATTTTTCTAGTTATGATATACAGTGTTTATATCGTGTCCATTCCAATGAATTTGATTTTTAAGTCTTTATTTTCAACAACTTGACTCTGTTGTTAATTTATGGCTATTGATGCAAAATTCATAAACTAAGTTTTTCTATAGTTGATATTTATTGGTTCAGAAGCTCATAGATTAAGCAGTACTGAGACATTTGGCTCTTGGTTAGTTCCTTCTCAAACTCATCCGACAGCTGATAAACCTTAGACCGACAGCCATGAGCAATGCAAGATTTAGGGTATTTGTTGTTCATGTTTATAAAATCTCCTTGAAAGTTTCCTTTTGCCATTTGATAAAAATATTACTAGAATATTATTTAAGAACTGGGTTTCTCTCTCTCTCTCTCTCTCTCTCTCTCTCTCTCTCTCTCTCTCTATATATATATATATATATATATATTATATATATATATATATTGTGTGGATGTGTGCTTTCTCTACAGACTGTGCAAAACCAGTATTATAGAGAATACAAAAGACGAAAAGGAATAATGTGTTATGGTTCGTGCTTAGCCTGTCCTTCTAAATTAAATCATAAATTTGTTTACTGAAATTATCTTGCCCAATTAGCTAGCATATTTCGCTACTTTTGCATACTTTAGTTATAAATAAATATCTGCTAATAATGCATGGTATTAAGACAGTGCAACCTACTCTACTCAGAAATCAATAAACACTAATTACTACTATTAGTCCATTCATGTGCTTTCTTTCATGTACTTCCTACTATGATAGTAAACAATCTATCCCTTCCTAATTATAATGATTGATGTGGTAATATCACTTATCTTTTTTCTTGTTATGCGTTTAACTATTATTTTGGAAGGTCTCACCACCCAGCCTTGGAACTGGAAATTACGTCCAGATTCTCCCTTCGAGCTCTTGCACTTCTAACAGTGATGAGAAGTTACGTACCTTGGGCGTCAGGACTTTGTTGAGCCTCAAGTATTGTACCCTACAACTGTTATCACATTTTTCTTTCCCACTAGTTAAGTTTTTTTTGCCAACTCTAGGAAGAATTCAACACAGTCCAGTTGCTTCAAGCCCCTAAGGTTTTGTCCCTTTTCTTCTTAAGGAAAAAAAATGAAGGAACAATTGTAACTGTTTCCAGAACTTAATTCAACTATTTCTCTAGTCTTTTAACAAAGTGCACCAAAATATTTTAGTTAATACTTAGCAACTTTGTGTTGGCTTTTCAGCTTAATAGTTTTAATAATTGAGACTAAAACAAAATAAAATTAACAGGGATAATTAAGCATGGTAACAACAATTAATAATAATAATAATAATAATATCCATTTTTAATAGTTTTAATAAGTTAGGTACCTTGGGCGTCAGGACTTTGTTGAGCCTCAAGTATTGTACCCTACAACTGTTATCACATTTTTCTTTCCCACTAGTTAAGTTTTTTTTGCCAGCTCTAGGAAGAATTCAACACAGTCTAGTTGCTTCAAGCCCCTAAGGTTTTGTCCCTTTTCTTCTTAAGGAAAAAAAATGAAGGAACAATTGTAACTGTTTTCAGAACTTAATTCAACTATTTCTCTAGTCTTTTAACAAAGTGCACCAAAATATTTTAGTTAATACTTAGCAACTTTGTGTTGGCTTTTCAGCTTAATAGTTTTAATAATTGAGACTAAAAGAAAATAAAATTAACAGGGATAATTAAGCATGGTAACAACAATTAATAATAATAATAATAATATCCATTTTTAAGGTCACAGCCAAGCCAGACACCAAATTGGTGTATGAGAGTTCCTTGTTTGTGGGACAAGGGACCCACCTCCATGCAGCGATTTGACTGCTAAGTCTACATGTATGAGAGTCCCTTGTTTGTGGGACAAGGGACCCACCTCCGCGCAGCGATTTGACTGCTAAGTCTACGAAGGCATACATACTCTACCTCCCTCTGGTTTTGAACCTGTGACCTCTTAGGAGGAAACACATGCTCTTAACCATTAAGCTCACTCAAGCTGTATTGAGGAGTTATCACTGTATGTTACATTTATACTTTATCCTGAAAACTAATTGTTAAAAATAATAATAATTATAATATGCATTTTACTAAATATATAACACATTATCAATATTAATAAATAAATATCTTAAAATTCAACGATTTTAATACATCTATATAAACAATAGTTTTTAATTTAAATTTATAAAAGTATAAAAAAAAAAAAAAAAAATTGTTATTTTAAAAAGATTGAAGATTAAAATAATTTACATTTCTAAATTTAATAAAGATATGGTAATTTTAATTTGATTACTATATTATATTAAATAAATATAGTATAATAAAATATTATTTTAAAAAGAAAATACTGAATATTAAAAAGAAAAATAGTAGAAAATTAGTTGAATTAATTGAATTCATATAATTAAATAACATTAACTAGTCATAGGTTCAATTCACAGGTTAAGTTCACTTCACTTCACTTGACACTCTTAAAGTTAGGCTTCATACCTAAGCCAATAAAAAGTGACCATTAATATAGTTCATTCAACAACTATATACACACATCAATTTGTCTTATCAGTAACGGATTCCTCCCCACTCCGCATCCAATGGCACGATGGAACATCAATATAACGAATTAGTTTAATTGATTGAATTCATGTAACTAAATAACCTCTGAATTCATGTAATATTTGAACGTGAGTGTCCAGGAAAATAACAAAGAGTCCCATGAACAGAGAATATTGAGAAGTTTATTTGATAATAAATACATGCCGAGAAGATAGGCCAAACACAATGTTTTGAACCTAACTGTTTGACCTTCGGACGATATTCACCCACATGCCGCCTTCGCTGAATCAATTCATATCTTCTAATCTCCGTAAATCTGAGGTGCTATGAAGAGAGGGTAGCTATGATTTTTTTGTCCAAATTCCAAATGAATTGACTGGAAGAGCTTGTTACCTGCGTTGGCAAGTCTTCTCATTCGCCAAATTTGATCTACTGTACCTAAATACCGCAGAGGTTCGTTGTCACTCTCGGGATGGGGGATCTGCGAAGAAATCACGAAGAGCCCGTCCTCAAGTGCCTTACTAATGAGATGAATATTATTGTTCTCCAACTCCCCATTATCACCTGTATCGTGGTTAGGGCAAGAAATGGGTTGAGCATCATCATGTAGATCTTGGAGACGGGAAATACATATGGTCACTATTATATGGACAACTCCCAGGCTTACGCAATAGATATTGTCGATGGCGGCAGCTTTGAGGATTGCCATTCCATTATGCACGTCTTCATTCACTATATCATTCGCACTCTCCTGTTCAGCTAACACACAGACAGCGCGTCCAGCCACATCAAACATGAAATCCATCTTCAGATCAAAAGAGAGGACCCAGTGCTCTGACATTAAACGGCACATTCTTAAGACCATACTCTGAGTTTTGAAATATTCGCTATAGTCTAGTACAAGATCATCTAGAATGGCTATAAACGCCATTACAGACGCTCGACGTGCCATCTCCAAATCAATCCTTTTCAGACCGCCCACGACATCAACGATCCTCACCACTTCTTTGCAAGCCTCCTTGGCGTCATCACATGTGTATATGTCACACATTCGTGAATAGCATGAATCTAGTAGCGGTGTACTGATTACCTTGAACAAGTATTCATATCCATTGATTGAACAAAAAAGTTCTCTGTTTTCTACCCTGTATTGGCAATAAAGACGTACCAGATTCAGTTTTCTCCACAGTGCGTTCCAAGGCTCCAATTCACCGGCATCTGCGTTTCTTTTTCTTTTACTAGGATTTCGTCTCTTCTTCGCCTTCTTTGAACATTGAATCGCAGCTACAACCGTTTCTTTCAACAGATCTTTCATAGCCGTCTCATTCAAAACTTGAGTGTAGTCAGGAATGACATGAAGCCCTAGAAATATGCCTTGGCTGCACTTGTTGAGAATGTATTGGCACATCCGTTGCCTGACCTCCGTCTGTGGGATGACATCGCCAATATGGAAGGGTTCCCGCGTGTATGGGTTCATGGCAACCCGTTTGCTGTCCCAGATCGCTTCTAGGGTTCTGCGGTTATAAAGAACCTGAGAAGGGTCATCTGAAACTGGAAGCCTAATTGGATCATAAGCGAAATCCTGGACTAAAATATCAACAAACTCCTCTGGAATATCACAATTGAAATCCATTTTCTGCTCATAAATTTGATGTTTTTTTATCCAAGAAGAGCAATCCAACCATCAAAGCAGATTGATATCCAGTGGAACAGAACTCGTAAATGTGAATAGACTTGGCAACTATTCGCAGCTTGAGAGTTATTGACCTTTGCCAAACAAAAATTTATAGAGAAGAGCACTTCCAGGTTCGATGAAAATAAGGCACCTAAAGTTTGAGTCAACTGTTAGTGGCTCCTGCTCAACAAAATTTATAGAGAAGAGCACTTTTAGCTGGGAGGAAAATAGGGGCCGCAAAGTTTGAGTTAACTATAGTCTTGTTTTTTCTATCTTTTGTTAAATTAAAACCAACTCTTCTGTTCTTCTTTTTAGCTAGTTGGATCTGAGGAAAATAAAGCGTCTACAATTAGAAGAACATAGAATCCTGTTTTTGTATTCTTAACTAAAAAGAATAAAAAGAAATTAAAAGAATAAAAAGAAATTAAAAGGCAGAATTGTGCCCTTTTTTTTCCTCACAATTTAAGAAATATTTCAAAGTAAGGACATAGAGTTCTTTTTCTTTTCTTAAGTCATAAGAATAAAAAGAAATTGAAATGGAGAGTTGCATTTACTTTTGTGGCAGTTTAAAATTTTTTCAACATAAGCACGATGGGTATATATAGCTTCGTATTATATTTTTCGTTTTAAAGAGTTGGTCAATTCATTCATGTATGCTATCATCACATGCTATATTATATTTCTTCGAATATAAAGTGGAGATTTCTAGGAGTTCCTACTTTCGGATTTTTAAAGACGGTATATAATAAATTAATAAAATCTAAATTTATAATTTTTTTAATCAATAGTATAATGATTAATAAATAATAATTATATCATTTTAGATATTTTTTTATTATTTATAAAAAAAGTATTCACTCTTTAGACATTCGCATGTCTATGAATTCTCCACCTTTAAGATTTTTTTATATTCAAAATATTAAATATTTAGATTTTTTTATTATAATTAAATATATTAAGAAATTAGAATTGTTTTTAGTGAGATTTTTTTGAAGTTTTTTTAGTAGATTTTTCTAGTTTAATTTTTCTAAAATTTTGTACAAATTTATTGAAATTCTACGCTTAATGGGCAACCCCTGCATAATATAAGTACCCTAGGGTTTTCAGAGTGATAAATCCATATATACAGTAAAAAAAACCAGTTAATATAACATATTAACGTTTTACCTCAAAGTTTTTTACCAAATTCAACCAAAAAAGTCTAAAAATTAGCATTAAAGACAACTTAAAAAATTATATAATATTTAATATATTTTTTTATGATCAATATACTAAATATTCTATATTTTTTTAATGTAATTAAACATATTAAAAAATTATATAGTTATCCATGAGGTCATGGTATGTGTATCATGCATTGATGACTGTACTATACTTAGAATAATGGATATATGATTACATACTATGTGTTATATTGTTATATGTTGTCATGATTATGTTATGCATGTATTAAATTGATTTCTTGATCTTGTAGACAAGGTATAGTTTATTTTGATTTGGTTTATCTGACATGATATACCTTGCAAGAAGAATATTAAAGATGACTAACAATATGGTAGACTACAGTTCCCGAGACTTCTCTATGGATTAGATGAGTAGTGTAGTCTTGCACACTCTTTTGATTTGGCAAACACACTGAGAATCTTAAAGGCAGAAATAAGGATTTCTGAGGAAGACAATGACATAATCATATAGGCACACGAGAAACAGGTAGAGGTAAATGCAGTGATCCTTCAGAGTTTTTCATAATTGTAGCGATAGGGACCGGTTCAAATCAACCATGAGAAGGAGAAAATAACTAATGGGGCATATGGCATCAAGTATCATGGTGAGTACAGGTCGGATGGAGAAGACATGGTCAAAGATGGAAGGTCCTTGGATATTCTCGGTAGGTTGGGTGATAGACACAGGTACTATTATAGTTCTATTTTTGACATGCATTATGATCATTGTTGTTATCATCCTTATAGAAGGAATGACAAAAGATATTTTCTAGATGAGTTTAAGAAATAAAATCCACCTACATTCAATGGAGAGATGAAGAGATCATAGGATGTAGAGGCATGATTGCTTGGTATGAAGAATTTCTTCAAATTGCATGATTATTCATAAAAGATGAAAGAAAAGATAGCCACTTTCAGTCTTAAAGGGAAAGAAAATACCCGGAGGGAATATGTGAATATTGTTATAGGTATTCATGAGGATGACTTGACTTGAAACAAGTTCGAGAGGCTCTTCAAGAAAAATTATTTATTGGAAAGGTACTAAGATGATAGAGATAAGGAGTTTTATGAGTTGCATATGGATTCCATGATACATGATAGGTATACGAGCAAGTTCTTGGAGTTTATGAGATATCTACCTTACCTCAAGGAGGAGAAGATCAAGGTTCATCGATTCATCAGTGGAATCTCAGTAGAATACAATGACCGATTGAATTTGGTGAGCCTAGACTGTTGGAGGAGGACATCTAAAAGCTGAAACATTGTTATGATAAGTCGAAGCGCAAAGTTGAGCATAACTGTGACTTGAAAGGAAATGAGAAAGTTAAAGGAAAATGACCACCAAAGCGAGGAAGACCTAAAGATGCAAGTGATAAATAAAATGTAGTACCTTACAAGAAGTTTGATATAGGTGAGAAAGGACATGGAGAGCAACCGACTAGAGGCGATTGTAGAGCACCATTGTAGTGTTGGATATGTGGAAAGGATCATTGTAAGAGGGATTTTACGTAGTATTAGGGTGGTAGAACCCAAATATATAGTGCTTAGGAGATGCTTACAGTTGGTGATTTTGGTCATAGCATTCCTCGAATCTATGCAGTCATGGACAAAAGGTAGGTGGATCATGAGTCATCTATCATTGAGATGGATGGTAAGGTTTGTATCAATTTTTTTCTATTTTGATTGATCTTAGATGTAATTGTAGCTTTATTAATCCTAACCTAGTGGATAAGTGTGGTTTGCGAAAAGAAGTGCATGCAGAATCTTGGTTGGTATAGTTGGCTACAGGTACAAAAAAGAGAGTTCACCATTGGATAAGATCTTATGCATTTAAGTTAAATGGTATGCCTATAGTAGCACATTTGAATGTACTACCATTGGGATCATATAGTGTGCTTTTCAGTATGGATTGGTTGTACCTTCACAGGAACAAAGTGGATTTATTCTACAAGGCCATTAAGTGTGTGGATGATAGTGGGGAATAAATAATTTTGAAGGGAAAGATCAAGCCTACATCAGTGAGGATGGTTACCACTATGCAAGCTAAGAATAGTTGCAGAAAATGTTGTGTGATGTTTTCAGTGCATATAGCTAGTGACATAATTAAAGATGTTGAGGATGCATAAACTTCAGGAGGTACCTTGTATTGCAGCAATATCAAGATGTGCTTCTAGCAAAGATTCCAAAGTTACCTCCTCATAGGGAAGTAGATTTCTCTATTCAGTTGGTTTCAGGGGTAGCACGAGCATCGAAGGCACCTTACAGGATGACCATTCTAGAGCTAGTGTTGAAATTTCAATTAAAGAAGATGCTTGACAAGGGATACATTAGGCTAAGCGTATCTCCTTTGGGTGCACCAGTTGTTGGCTTAGTGGTCCTGACCTAGGTTCAGAGTTAGTTGCGCCAACCAAAAAAAGCCTACACTACTGGCCCTTTCGGAAAAAACCTCCGTAGCATAGGCTACAGTCTCACTCGAAGTAGTATGGGGGGACTCAAGAACCAAGTTTCTTCATCCATAGACTAGTATGATGTATTTTAGCTCTTAGATATGCCTTCGCACAGATCGATAAATTATTAGGGCATGTTACCGCAATTATATCAAAATAGTCTTCAGACCTTCACGAAGGTCTACGATCAGTGTTTGCAAACCTTTAACAATCAATTTATCCCCTTACGCGCATCAAAGAACAAACCTAAATTAGTGTTCATGAAGATCTACTTAAGTTATTAGTAAGCATAACAGAGTTCATCAGAGTCTTCATGAAAGTACACAAACATGCATTGTGTACATTATTAAGACTTATTCAAGAGAATCACACACCATTCGATCAATATTCCACAAAAGACATTATTCATTGACAACATATAACATTAATAGAGATAAACACTAAATATGCAAGAATTATTCTCAAATTGTCTTTATTGATCTTTAATTCAAAATTACAGACTCAAAATTACCCTGTGCACACAAATGCAGGGGTCTGTGCACTCAACTGCATACCTTACCTAGGCCTCTATACACTCAACTGTGGAGCCTTTCTTCTTCTTTATTAACCAATTTGTCTCGCTATTACTTCATACTACCTCCATCGATGATTCCTTAGACTCTCTAAAACACACCTATTTATAGCCTTTGTCATACAATGCCATGGTCCATAGACCATGGGTGAATCTCAAAACTGACTCAAAATTTACATAAAAAAAGGGGCTAAACCCCTTTGACTCCTAGCCATCTGCGTGCTCCACATCCACAAATCACAGGGACTTTACATTATTTACACAAAATGTACCAAACATTGGGTTATCTTAACTTAAAAATTGACCAAGAGACCCCATCCCAAAAAGCCCCCAACACAAAGATTGTGACTCACCCTCAAGTCACTCTGCTGGCACTGTTATCTTACTGCGAAGACCTTTCAACTCCACTTGGATCACTGCAACTTCAACAATGCTCTACATTGTTTCCTGGTTGACTTCCTTGACCAATTTTTCCATGGATGGTCCTTCTACGACCAACCTCATCATTTGTTAATTATGCTGCAACCCTTTAAGCTTATCCGGAATGGTAGTCATGAATTTATAACATTCCTCCAACCAAGGCCGCAACCTGGCCTTTAGCAAGGCCTCCTTCTTTTGTGCTTCCTCTACCTTTTCTAGGAGCTGCTTTCCCTTGTGTAATTTGGGAAGGAGTTGTATTGGTGCTAAGGAGTGCATAGTTTCCCTGACTTCATCATATTTCTGTAGCAGCTCCCTTACCTCTGTGTTTAGTGTATGCAGCTTTGGATCCTCCTGTAGATTGATCAAGAGCTCCATAGCCCACTCAAATAATGTTTCATAGTCAATGACTGTGGCATCCAATTTAGCCATGCTTTCCTTTATCACATCTCCGCTGCTCTGGGACCTTAGGCAGACTTGTGGGCTACAACTTTAACTACAGCTTTGTAACCTTCATGTTGAGCTCAAACGTGACTCGACTAACGTCTTCTTTAGCCTCACGCACACCAACATGTAATTTACTTATTTTGGCTTCTGGTTGTGCATCCTCTAGGATGTGAAGCTTAAGTACTATATCTTGCATGCCTCTACTAGTGTTGACTACAGACTTGAACTACACACCTAAAGTGCCTCCTTTTCCTTCAAAGCCTGCATCCTTTCAGTGAACATTTTCTCATTGACTTTGTACTTACTTATGAGGTTGAAGGTGCGCTACTCCCTCATGCTCAATTCATCTGCCTCCCTCGTATGCACCGCACAGAGGGTGTCATTAGAGAGCGCTACTATATTGATTCCTATGTTCTCGATTGTACTTAGAATAATGTGATCATCAATGAACTCTGTGCAAATAGACCCATTCGGTAATGGTATAATCCCGAGGTCTAGGTTGTTACTACTTGGCTTGTCCCGGGTGTCAAGCTCTCTTGCTCCACACTCTCCTGTCTGGTGCCCACCTGTATTCTACTTGCTTGGATCTATAGCTCACACATCATTTTGGACTCTCCCCAGTGTCTGCATGTATTGCTTCTAAAACTGTTGCAACACTTCCATGATGGTGTCCCGAATTTTAACCCTGATCTCATCGAGATTGCTTTCTATTAACACTATGGGATCACCCTGTGACTTATCCAATTTTTTATTCTTCCTTGTACCACCTTGCTCCTCCTTGCCACATCTCTTCAAAATAAATGGGGTGCTCTGCCCCTCATCCCCTTTGCTACCTTTTCCTGAAAGTTATTCCTCCCTATCTCCAGCGAAGGTGACTTGTCACCTTTTCGTGACACGTGTTGTTCCTGTTTTGCATGCTCCTTGGTAGTGCATTCTTGCTCCACACGAGCCTTTTTTGCAGCTTGCTTATTTTTCGGTGCTGCCAAGGTATGCAGAACCTACTTAGCTGTCTCCTTTCTTTTTTGCATGACAGAACTTTTCACCGTGCTTGGTCCAACTGCTAAGTTCGATGAGGTGTGCCACTCTGCAAGCCATTTCACTACAACATCCTTCACATTTTTTTCTATCACCAAGTAGGGAAATCCATGCCATTTATGTTCTGGATCCTTCTGCACCCAGATATATACCCTATGGAAGTTAGCCTTGAATGTTGTGTAGGCTTACAGCTACGTGAACAAGTTTGGGGACAACCTCGGATGCTGATTGATGGCCATGCAGAGAGAGATTTCCAAGAGAACCCAAAATATCTTCATCTGTGTAATATGCATGGGATCCTTTGTAGACCATAAGGAAGCGAATTGCGTTGCCTCCAGCAATCCTTCCTCGAACGGAGGAAATTGGCTATCCTCCAGCAATTCCCATGGCATAATCGATAGCAGCAAGCAGGCATAGTGGAATGACTTGGTTTCATCTTGGGCCTCTCTATAGTTCATTAGGAACTCCTAATAGAGGTACCTTCAATTAAATTGTACGCCTTTTGCACAATGTGAGGACAGGGAAACTACTGGCACCGAAACTTTATCTACGCGACATTTTCACATCACTACTAAAATTTGGGCAACCAATTGAACTATCGGGTAAATTAAAGAAATAATTGAATACCCTCGCGACTTCTTAAGGAGGCCATATTCCTTCTTCATTCTTTCTATGATGAATGTTTCCCCAGTCTTTCCACCAAACTCTTTAGCTGGGTTCACTCCCTTATAAGCCAAGTGCGTGATTCTGTGAATGAGCATATTTGTAACAGGGATAGGCCCTCGAAACCATAAATGACCATCGTGCACCAATGTGAGCAGCCGATGAACATAGATCATGTTGATGGTGGTGTGGTGGTAATGTGGGACCCATAGTAAATTGAGAAACCCTGAGCGCTTCACATCGTAGACCCATTACTCTGTTTCCAGTGTTGTAAGACCTACTTCTGCATAATAGACCCTGCACATATACTTGTCCATAGTGTGGAAACATAGCATGGTCTACAACGTCCTAATTCTCCATTTCTAGTAGTGGGACCCTTCCGAGCCTTGGTCCTTCAAACGGGACTCACTCAGGTAGCAGGGATGTGGATGTTGTGAATTTCTTAGAATCTGGGTCCTTTGTGACCTTTTCTTTTCCCTTCCGCAGATGGACATACTTCAGTACCCTTGTTATGGCTTCCACTCCTTCAACATCAATATCTTCTACTTCCTAAGATTCTTCTGCCTCCAGGTCCACTACTTTCTTCGTCTTCTTATCTTTCTTCTGCTTCTGTGTTTTGGTATGCCTTCTTGTCGATGCAGGCACCAGCACTGGCTTCTTCTGCTTGTATTTCATGGATTGTTTTGATTTGGCTGGTTGGGTTTCTCTGGTAGGGGTAGGCTTCAGCCTAGGTGACCTCGGCATTGTAGGCATAGGAGCCAGAACTTCCATACTCATAACTTCTAGGGAAATGGTCTCAGAGGTGACCTCACCAGCACTAAGAGTTTCAGCAGGATTTGTTGCAAACATTTTTTCAAGAGCAAGCTTTCAAATTATCACAAGCAAATCACCAAACACGGGGGTGACAACAAAATCCTCCCAAAATGCTCGGCTCATAGGCAATAGAGAGCGAGAGTCACTAACAATTCTGATAGCGAAAAGTGTTCTCTGTTGGACTGACACACGCAATTTATATGGAGTTCTGAATTCAAATCCTATCATTCCCCCCAAATTCTGACAATAAATTTTGTTTTGGTGGCAGATCTTCAAAGATTTTTTCCTTAATTGTCGCTAGCCCACTCCACTTAACCGTCTTCTAGCCTTCAAGTCATGACCAGTAACTTCAACAGTCACTTTCCTCTTGTGTTGCGTGGTACCTTCCTCCGTGGTGCAATGTCCTAAGAGAAACATCATGAATTGTGTCTATGTGCAGCTTACACCCTGTATTGTCCTCCAAGCTGGATAGTGTAGTTTATAGTCACATGCTCCCTTACAACTACCTAAACCACTAAAACTATCCTTCTACCATATAATCATTATGTAGGATCTCCTATATACAACTTCAACCTTCTCCGATTCACTCGTTTCGGGAAGGGTTCCCCATTCAATTTCGCAAGCTGAATTGTGCCTCCATTTGTAATTTATTTGAAAATAT
This sequence comes from Pinus taeda, assembly GCA_000404065.3. Taxonomy (NCBI): domain Eukaryota; kingdom Viridiplantae; phylum Streptophyta; class Pinopsida; order Pinales; family Pinaceae; genus Pinus; species Pinus taeda. The sequence goes on along the minus strand of APFE030952668.1, from coordinate 46,905 downwards.
ATGGCCCCAACCAATGCATCTGGAATTTACCTAGAAATTTAGTGAATTTACTATCAAATAATAGGACATGATACTTACCTTGAACGTACGAAGCTTGATATGGCGATTATGTCATGCTTTTTCATGCTTGTTCTGTACTTGTTGATGGAATCCTACCAAAAATTGATCTTCTTCTAGCTCCATCAGTTGCATCAGCCATTCATCTAAGGCCTCATGATCTGCCATATCTGTCAGCACTGCTATGCGCAGAGTAGGTACAGTGTACTCCATCGAAATTACAGCTTTGACCCCATATACTAATCTGAATGACGTTTGCCATGTCAACTCCTTACAAGTAGTCCTATAAGCCCATAGTATTGCACATACATTCACATCCTAGTCATTTCACTGTGTGTTGCAAATCTTCGTCAATACGTTCGCCAAAATCTTACTGAAGGCTTCAACTGTCCCATTGGCCTACGGGTGATACGTTGTACTCTACTGATGGTATACTTAGAATTCTTCAGTCAACACACAGATCATTTCGTTCAGAAAGTGCATACCTTTGTCACTCATCAACACTTTCAGAAATCTGAATCTGGTTAAGACATTCATACAAAAAATTTGTTTTCGTAGCCCCTGTACAATCCTTAACTAGTTGTGCTTCTACCCATTTGGTGAGATACTTCGTCATAGTGATAATATAGCGCACAACTGTTTTCTTTCCCAAGGGCTAAATTGGCCCAACAAAATTAATCACTAACTTCTCAAATGGCTATAAAGATAGTAGAGGATGTAATGGAAACTCATCCCTTCACGACGGTCTGCCAGTTGTTTGACATGCATCACATGCCTTAAAATACACCTTGGAATCCTTGTGTTAGGAAGGCCACCATAGACCTATCCATAAAATCTTCTAAGGAGTTTCCTTTCTTACGTAATGACCTCCCACAGCTCCCGCATTAGCTGAAGCGAGAATGCTATCCTATTACAAGTCCAACACATATCTTTGTAATATTGACCCCCATTTTATACAAATGTGCTGCAATGACTGAAAAATCGGTCGTGCACACTACTAATTCCTTATTTTGCTAACTTTTATATCCTTCGGTGCCATCTCCATAGTTAAGAAGTGAATAATGTCTACAAAGTGATTATTGTCTACGCGTATCGCGAAGAGCTACACATTTGGCAACCCTTCTTCCGAAATAATAGGCTCCTTACTTGTTTCGATTTGTGAAATATGGTGAGAACCCACATTTAACCTTCCTCACTTCACAGTAACTTCAAAGTCATACTCCGAAAGTAATAGCAACCATCTACATATCTTCCCCCCCAACACAGGCTTAATGAACAGGTATTTCAAGGCAGAGTGATTTGTGTACATATTGAAATGTCCTCCTAATAGATAATTCCTAAATTTCTGCAGTTCGTACATCATGGCCAATCCTTCGTGCTCAGTTGTTGAATATTTCTTCTCGGCCTTCGACAGCTTCCTACTCACGAAGGCTATAGGATGATCCATTTCTCCTACACCGACCTGTGTTAACACTACACCCAATGCAATGTAAGAGGCATCCACATATATGTGAAACTCCTTTTTCCAACCAGGGAATAAAAAAATCGGTGGAGTGACCATCTTTTCTTTTAATACATCTAAGTTGCATTGACATTCTTTGTCGCAACATAATGTTGCGTCCTTCTTCAACAATTTCTCCATGGGCGAATTAATTTGAGCATAAGCTTTGATAAATTTCCTGTAATATCCCATATGTCCCAGCATCACACACAACTTAACATTCTTCGGGGTCTCCAAATTCCCAATTACCACAATCTTTGCAAGGTCCACCATCAATCCTTTCTTCCACAACACATGACCTAGAAAGATCCCAAAGGGAACACAAAATATGTATTTCTTCAAATTCAACGCGATCTGGTATCTGTGACACATATTCAACCTCAAGTGTAGACTTGCTACATGGTGCTTCACTAATCCAAACACCATCCATCCATCAAAGTATACTTCTAGGAACTTGTGAATTAACTCCTTGAATGTTGCTATTACTATGACGAAAAATATCGCACGCTCATTCTTATGTCCAAATGGCATCAAAGTGTACTTTAAACAACCCCACTCCATCGCGAAGCTCATTTTTCTCCTATCCTCAGGTGCGATCTAAATCTGATGATATCGAGAAAACCCACCAGTAAAGGAATAGGCCTCCTGCCCCCTAACATTGTCTAATACTTCATCTGTAAATGGCATTAGGAATGGGTCGTGGAAACACGCATCATTATGCTTCAGCAGATCTACGCAAATCCTTGTTTCACCCTTTTGTTTCTTCTCCGGAACCACCATCAGGCTCACTCAATCAGATTCTTCAATAGGTTCTATGATGCCTGCCTCCAACATCTTATCCAGCTCTTAGCAAACCTTTTCCTTGTACTTAGGGTTAAGACGATACGGTCTTTTCCTAATAGGATTTGCGTCCATCTTGAGAATGATATTCGTGATGCCCAAATCACCAATTATGCCGTTAAAATCCAAAAACTTTGTAGGGAAGAGATCCCAGTATTCATAAAGTAACTCAACAACTTTATCCATGGTAGCGTTGTCCCAATAGTCTCCAATCTTTGCGAACTTTGGTTCTGATTCAATGCCAATGTTTAGTTTCTTTGAATGGTGTGGTGAATTCTAGGTTGTCTATTTGTGGGCCTTTGACTTCATGATGCCCTTCTTCCAGTAGAATATTAATGTTTCTTGGATCTTCATCTTCTTCTTCATCGATCACATTATAGCATTCCAGAGCATGGCGTAGCTAAGTGCTCCAATCGGGTTGGACTCATTCCATAGTTTCTTTCCACATTCTAAAGATAACTTCCTTAATCTCTTGTAGTGCTTCATTGATACTTACGAAGCCATCTTCAAAGCTGAAGGTCAATAAATATCCTTCCTTCAACACATCACATTCTGCAGTAACATGGCAGAGCTCCATTTTGAGATACCAGATCATGGGAATTGTATCTAAAGTATGGCAGAAGATGTATACCCATTCTGTATGTGGTTTTATTCCCCATGATTAATTCCATTTCGCTACATGATCGTGCAGATCATCCCTTCCATTATATTTCTCATTCATTCTGGTGTTAGTATGCCCAAATCATAGCCTCATCATTCTTCGGTAATCTCACCATCCAACAAAATTATCTTTATGCATACCCCACCATCATGTAGGCGTAGCATGTAATGCCAACTCTAATGCTTGGAAGCAGTGATCCTCAGGGACTTCACACTCAAATTCATCCAAAAATAGATCAACATTAGTTAAACCATCATAATAGGGTATTTTCCTTACCTCCAACGAAACACAATGCAGCAACTTCATCATCATGTTACATTTCAATGTAGATACTTCATGTAAGTGGTTCTGCCAATTCTCTAATTCCACATCTAAATCAGAGGTGTAGTAACTCTCCCAATCCCATGCAATCCTCCCATCTACCATCATATTGATCCAGTCCTCATCTCGCACTGTTATTTTGTAGATTTGATCTAGTTCATCATCACTTTCTTCATAATCATGGATTGGTTCAGTATATCACACCCCTTCTGCAAGGTCCAACTGTACTACAAACCAAAGTGATTTTCTTTCAAATGACATTGTCCTCTTCTTTAAATTGACAACCCCATTCATATCAATGGCCTAGTTAATTCCCAGGAGCACGGGGTATGGATTACTGTCATCAACAATTTCTATAACCTCAAAGTTGGCCATCGTTACTTCATATCAATTGTTACTTCATATAATCATCCCTTGAGGATGATTTTCTATTGGTTTTCCATTCTCAGCAAAATCAGAGACCACTCCAGTGTAGGTTTCCTCATTCTTTCCCATTTTTTTTTGTTAATACGTTCGCATCAAACCCAAGATCTAAGATGACCTGGTCCATCTCATAATCGCCTATCTACATGGTGAGCCTAATCTCGTGCCCTATTTGTGCCTTATCTTTCCCAATCTTTCTGACCACATGGTGTCCATCAGGGACCTTCTCTTTATTGGCACATGTGTTTATTAACTTGTGCATGCCTTCCACAACTTTCCTATCACACAGTAGTTTTATGCAGGTTTCCAAAATCGTAGTGAGGATAGAGGAATCAACCTCTGTAGGCACAATGGTTTCTTGCACCTTGTTCTAGCTTTGTGAAGTGGAGGCCTCAATGAAGCTCTACTTGGCTTCCATAAAAGTTTCCTTAGTGCAATCTAGATCAAAACCATCTTCCTTCTCTGGGGCCTTAAGGACCCATCCGTCCTCTTTAGGTTGTTTACCCATTATCATCACGAGTCATTATTTCGCTTCTCAACACTATGTTCATGCTTTGATCCTCCTTGCGGGGCTCAAATCCCATCCTCTATAAGTTACACACAAGCTATTGAGGCTGCACTTTCTTCTCTTTCATTTTAACTATTAGCACTAGGCACTTTTCTATAGTGTGGTCAAACTAGCTACAATATTGACATGATGGGTGTGTTTGATTCTGACACTCTAGCATGTAGTGCCCTGGCTGTCTATAGTTGTAGCTAATAATCTGACCCCCGCCTCTACCAGGTCCTCCTCCTCCTCAGCCCATCGTTGTCCCTAATAACCTCCACGTGCATGCAGAATCTATTATCTCCGGCCCGTCGTGGTATTTCAACTTCTATAATTTTTTCTAGGTATGATATATGCTTTTTATATCGTGTCCATTCCAATGAATTTGATTTTTAAGTCTCTATTTTCAACAACTTGACTCTGTTGTTAATTTATGGCTATTGATGCAAAATTCTTAAACTAATTTTTTCTATAGTTGATATTTATTGGTTCAGAAGCTCATAGATTAAGCAGTACTGAGACATTTGGCTCTTGGTTAGTTCCTTCTCAAACTCATCCGACAGCTGATAAACCTTAGACCGACAACCATGAGCAATGCAAGATTTAGGATATTTGTTGTTCATGTTTATAAAATCTCCTTTAAATTTTCCTTCTGCCATTTGATAAAAATATTACTAGAATATAATTTAAGAACTGGGTTTATATATATATATATATATTATATATATATATATATATATATATATAGTGTGGATGTGTGCTTTCTCTATAGACTGTGCAAAACCAGTATTATAGAGAATACAAAAGATAGAAAGGAATAATGTGTTATGGTTCGTGCTTAGCATGTCCTTCTAAATTAAATCATAAATTTGTTTACTGAAATTATCTTGCCCAATTAGCTAGCATATTTTGCTACTTTTGCATACTTTAGATATAAATAATATTTGCTAATAATGCATGGTATTAAGATAGTGCAACCTACTCTACTCAGAAATCAATAATCACTAATTACTACTATTAGTCCATTCATGTGCTTTCATTCATGTACTTCCTACTATGATAGTAAACAGTCTATCCCTTTCTAATTATAATGATTGATGTGGTAATATCACTTATCTTTTTTCTTGTTATGCATTTAACTGTTATTTTGGAAGGTCTCATCACCCAGCCTTGGAACTGGCAATTACGTCCAGATTCTCCCTCCGAGCTCTTGCACTTCTAACAGTGATGAGAAGTTACGTACCTTGGGCGTCAGGACTCTGTCGAGCCTCAAGTATTGTACCCCACAACTGTTATCACATTTTTGTTTCTCACTAGTTATGTTTTTTTCGCCAGCTCTAGGAAGAATTCAACACAGTCCAGTTGCTTCAAGCCCCTAAGGTTCTGTCCCTTTTCTTCTTAAGGAAAAAAAAATGAAGGAATAGTTGTAACTCTTTTCAGAAGTTAATTCAACTATTTCTCTAGTCTTTTAACAAAGTGCACCAAAATATTTTAATTAATACTTAGCAACATTGTGCTGGCTTTTCAGCTTAATAGTTTTAATAATTCAGGCTAAAACAAAATAAAATTAATAGTGATAATTAAGCATGGTAACAACAATTGAGGAGTTATCACTGTATGTTACATTTATACTTTATCCTGAAAACTAATTGTTAAAAATAATAATAATTATAATATGCATTTTACTAAATATATAACACATTATCAATATTAATAAATAAATATCTTAAAATTCAACGATTTTAATACATCTATATAAACAATAGTTTTTAATTTAAATTTATAAAAGTATAAAAAATAAAAATAAAAAATAAAAAAAATTGTTATTAAAAAGATTAAGATTAAAATAAAAAAATTTACATTTTCTAAATTAATAAAAATAATGGTAATTTTAATTTATTATATATATTAATAAAATATAGTATAATAAAATATTATTTTAAAAAGAAAATACTGAATATTAAAAACAGAAATAGTAGAAAATTAGTTGAATTAATTGAATTCATATAATTAAATAACATTAACCAGTCATAGGTTCAATTCACAGGTTCAGTTCACTTCACTTCACTTGACACTCTTAAAGTTAGGCTTCATACCTAAGCCAATAAAAAGTGACCATTAAGATAGTTCATTCAACAACTATATACACATCAATTTGTCTTATCAGTAACGGATTCCTCCCCACTCCGCATCCAATGGCATGATGGAACATCAATATACCGAATTAGTTTAATTGATTGAATTCATGTAACTAAATAACCTCTCATGAACACAGAATATTGAGAAGTTTATTTGATAATAAATACATGCCGAGAAGATAGGCCAAACACAATGTTTTGAACCAACTGTTTGACTTTCAGACGATATTCACCCACATGCCGCCTTTGCTGAACCAGTTCATATTTTCTAATCTCCGTAAATCTGAGGTGCTATGAAGAGAGGGTAGCCATGATTTTTTGTCCAAATTCCAAATGAATTGATTGGAAGAGCTTGTTACCTACGTTGGCAAGTCTTTCCATTCGCCAAATTTGATATACTGTACCTAAATACCACAGAGGTTCGTTGTCACTCTCGGGATGGGGGATCTGCGAAGAAATCACGAAGAGCCCGTCCTCAAGTGCCTTACTAATGAGATTAATATTGTTGAAAATATATATAATTTCACTGCCCGCGCGGTCAGCAGTCAACGACAATTCAAAACCACCGAAGCAAACCTAAACCGCCGGGTAACTCATCGCACCACCTTTCGGCCTGAAGTGGTTTCCGGACATGGTGCTCCGATGCTGACAACTGGACTGCCATGACGTAAGCACCTGACATCCATCGGAAGGTATCGCTCGGTCAACTCACCCTGTCCGATATCCGTTCGATTGATGAAATCGCTCTCCGCCGTCCGATTGAAGGGGAAGTTCTCCGCCGGTTAAAGTCTTCATAGTGTGTACGGGGGCCTGTTAAAATTTAATGAGGCGTGGACCATCCCATACGTTAAATTAATTCAATGTCATATGCTTTGGTAATTCCTTTAATATCTCTTACGGCGAAGTTAAATAGGAGTATGGGCGAAGTATTTCTTAAGTTTTTTTATTTCTTTTTTTAATATATGTTTTAAAAATCGTTGACCCCATTTTTATGTACAAAAAAAACGCACGGGGATTAAATGTAATGGTATTATGTAATCGCAAAGAAAAGAGAGTGCTATCTCTGCAGCGCGAAAAGGAGCAGGGGAAGTGAGCACAGCAGTGCGGGTAAAATTTTTGTCATGTAATTTTTGTAGTTCATTTTTTATGTATAAGCAATGAAAACACACAGCAGTGTGTAAAAAAAAAATAGAACAGAGGAGCAAATGAAGACCATGGTGAAAATGCAGCAGGGTAAAGTTTTGGTTTGTAATGTAAAAAAAATTGCACAGCAGTGCAGGAGAAGGAAGAAAAGTAAATGAAGAAAACCAGTGGATTGTTTTGTTGAAATCCAAGAGTTGTTTCACACAGGTGAAAAGGTAAATGTGTAAAACTCTGTAATTTTGTTTTCACAGAGCAGTGAATGTAAATGAAATATTTACACACAGAGGTGTAAAATTTCATAGGAGGCAGAGTAACTTTTGTGTAAATGTTTTGGTGAATCCCTCTGAGTGAAAGAGGATGAATATGTCTCAGTCATTTTGTTTTAATGAATAGAAATCATTTTATGGTGGTGGAATACTCTGTGCTCTGTAATTATTTTTAAAAGACTTCTCTGTGAAAAAGATCCTGGTGTAAAGGAAACAGAGCATTGCCTCTGTGATTTATATTTTGTGGTTTTGGTATTTTCCCCATTGCAAACAGAGAAAAATTCCCAACAGTGGTATCAGAGCAGGCTTAGGCTCTTTGCAGGTGACAAAGAAGCTGAAGGGAGGAGTCTTTTGGTTGCAGCAGTCAGTTGTTTTAAAATATACAGTCAAGGATTTAAGAGCATAGCTGAGAATGCAAGGAATGGCCAGCACAAGCACTGGTTTGGGTATGTTTAACACCCATCTCCCACAGTTCAATGGGAAGAACTATGACTACTGGGCAATAACTATGAAAGCCCTGTTTGCCTCTCAAGATTTATGGGAAATAGTTGAAGATAGTTTTGATGAACCAGCAGATGAAAATGGGTTTAATAGTCTAACTCCAGCAGAGAAGGATCTGCTGAAGAGCAATAGGAAGAAGGACTCAAAAGCCCGTGTGTTGTTGTATCTAGCAGTAGACCAGAGTGTGTTTCCAAGGTTAGCAGCAGCTGAGACATCCAATGAGGCATGGGAGACCCTCAAGACAGCCTATCAAGGCATGGAGAAAGTGAAGACAACAAAACTACAGTTGCTGAGGAGATATTTTGAGAATCTCAACATGAAGGAGTCAGACAACATTGACTCATTCTTCACACATGTAATTGGTCTAATCACACAGATGAGGACTCATGGAGAAACCATTGAAGAAAGGAGGATTGTGGAGAAAATATTGAGGGTCTTACCCTCAAAGTTTGATGCTATTGTCACCACCATTGAAGAGACAAAGGATCTCTCAAACTTTTCAGTTGATGAGCTACATGTATCACTGATAACACATGAGCAGAGATTGAGTAGGAATGAAAACTCATATCTAGAACAAGCCTTTAAGACCCAGATGCCCTTTGGAAGAGGAAAAGGTCAAGGCAGAGGAAACAAGAGAGGAAGAGGCAGAAGCGAGAACAGAGGTGGAAGGAACAGTCCAGCAAATGCTCGAGGAAGAGGCAGCAATCCAAATCAGAACCAAGACCAAGGCAGCAGCCAACAAAGAGGACAACATCATGCTCAAGGACAAAGGTATGAAAAATCCAATGTCCAATGTTATTACTGTAAAAAATATGGGCATTATTCCAGTGAATGTAGGAAGAAGCAGCATGATATGGCTAATAGACAAAATGCAAATGTTACTAGAGAAAACATCAGCCAAAATAATGTGTTGTTAGCTTGTAACATGGCTGAAACAAATAGTGAAGACATATGGTTTTTAGACTCAGGTTGCAGCAACCATATGACAGGAAATATAGCTCTCTTTTTTGCCCTAGATAAAAATATGAAATTAGAAGTCACACTAGGAATTGATAGCAAAGTTTTTGTTATGGGAAAAGGGGAGGTAAAAATATTTACAAAGCAAGGAGAAAGGAAAACCATAGCAGATGTTTATTATGTCCCCGGAATGAGATGTAACCTCTTGAGTATTGGACAGCTTGTTCAAAAGGGTTACAATGTTTTCTTTGTGAATGATGTGTGTACCATCATGGATATACCACCCAGCAAACGATGCATTGCTGAAGTGAGGATGACAAGGAACATGATGTTCCCTCTCAGGATCAGGGCAGATTTGAAAAACAAAAATGAAATTGCAGCAGTGACCCAAGAGGCCTTCCAAAGTGTGCCAAAGGATGAGAACTGGTTGTGGCACTTGAGATTTGGACATCTCAATTTTGGAGGTCTAAATTTGTTGAGCAGAAAAAGAATGGTGAAGGGATTACCATTGATAGAGAAACCGGACAGCCTATGTGAAGGTTGCATTTTGGGGAAACAACATAGAGAAAGTTTTCCCTCAGGTAAAAGCATAAGGGCAAAGGCACCCTTAGAGATCATCCACTCGGATTAATGTGGACCAATGCAAGCAACATCATTAGCAGGTAACCAATATTTCCTAACTTTTATTGATGACTTTACAAGAAAGACATGGATTTATTTCCTTAAAAACAAAAGTGAAGTGTTTGAGAAGTTCAGAAATTTCAAAGCACTTGTGGAGAACCAAAGCGGGCTGCATATCAAAGTTTCAAGACTGATAGAGGAGGTGAGTATATCTCCAAGGAATTCCTAAGATTTTGCAGAGAAAATGGAATTCATAAACAATTTACAGCGAGGTACACCCCACAGCAAAATGGAGTTGCTGAAAGGAAGAACATGACCATCATGGATATGGCGAGAAGCATGTTGAAGGCAAAGAATTTGCCAAATGACTATTGGGCTGAAGCTGTAAATTGTGCAGCATATATTCTGAACAGGTGTCCTACAAAAGCAGTGATGAATAGAGTGCCAGAAGAAGCATGGAGTGGGAGAAAGCAAGGAGTCACCCACATGAGAGTTTTTTGATGTGTGGCCTATGCACACATTCCAGATCAGCTAAGGAGGAAGTTGGACAGCAAAGGGGAGAAAT